>ML272113.1:0-83128 GCA_005239495.1 Nicotiana undulata | reverse complement strand
TTTTTTTTTCTTCCCCCCCCCCCCCCCCCCCCGAATAATTAGTATATCTTACATTGATGGTCATATGATTAAAAGATTGGTATTATATGAAACTCAACCAGTTCAAAACTTAGAAATCAGTTCTAGACCTAGCATCTTGAAAGCTACAGAGTTTTGGATAGCTAAAATTCTTTTTCAATTTCTTACACTTATAGCAGAGATAAACCATACATTACCTCCCAAAAAGCTAACATCTCATTGTCAAGAATAAGGGATGGAGTGATGAAACCAAGAACATTTGTACAAAAATGGCTACAAAGGCAAAATAAAAAATATCAAATGCATTAATCACTAGAAATAGATCTACATGCGTCGTAAATGTATACTAACTTCTAAAAGCAGCTCCAGAAGTGAACAAAGACATTCATTCAATTCAATTTAGCCTAGTAGAGAAGTTAACCATTTATAAGCTAAATTTCTTTGGTCTAAAATTGAGTTGTGTGATAATTTCACCAACCAAGAAGCTAACCTTAGAAGGAAGCACATCCCGAGAATAACCATCACCGTAGAGGTAACCATCACTGAAAATGCCCATGCCACTTTACCCACGGTCTGATGGTTTATTTCCTTCTAAATGTCGATCCTACGACTTACCTTCGACAAAATAGCACCCTACAGACATACATAGTAATAAATTTATCCATATTGGACAAGGTCAGCAAAGACGCTCAAATGGAAGGTTATTCATATAGATAGATAGGGAAGAACTTCACAGAAGCACATGGCAAAACTAAAACCTAGTAAAATAAGAACACAATCATGGGATAGTGCTCCATTAATGGAAAACTTGCCTGCAATTTAACTAGCATGTTATCTACGATACTAACTATGATTCTATTATAAATAAACCACACAATGCCCTGCTCCATCAGCTCGTAATGCTACGCGATTCACATAAACTGGTTGAAAAGTTGGAAAATATAGATAGCTACATATATAGCATATGATACTTACACTATGTCAATAGTACCCAGTTTCTTTAGTCTAATTGAACTGGTTAAAGCAACAGATATATTAATTGATTCTTGTGAATGCACATAGCACACCAGCTTGCATCTCTTTCCATGTTCAATATTCTGCAGAAAATCATAAAAATAAGGACATCAAGTAACACAGACACAACAAACTCATGAGCATATAGACATAGAACTGCTAGAGTATCTAAACTTTGAACGCCCCATAACTACCAATAACAGCAACTACATCCACCACCAATCAACAAGGTAATACTAACATATTTACCTTCCTCCCGTCAAATATATAAACCTGGACCTCCTATCCATTTATCTGTGATACTTCTCCATAAAACCAAGAAACATTGATTGGTCCTCAATCCACACATGAGAACCTACAATGATATTTACTAGAATGCTCTACTAACAATTAAACTTTTCGTAAGAAAAGAAAGCCAAAAGCAAAAGTTTTATTTTTATTTTGTTTAAAACAGTAGGACAAAAATATGATCATTTACATTCATAAGATAGAGGCTAAAATAATATGAATACATGCTTATCAAAAGCAAGATTTAACAAAGTTCTCTAATAACTAAGAACTTCAATCCTAACAAGTATAAAGGAGATTAGACAAATCAAGAAGGCATCACGTAAAAAGGGAAAAAAGGCGCATCCACTACTCAAGAACATTCACCAATATGAAAATGAAAATTCAAAAAACATCAATCAGCTACATATGAAAAACATGTATAGAATAAGGCGAAGGAGGTTGCCGATCTGGATATCTTGCGATTTACCCTTTATGCATAATGAAGATCTAACCCCTTGCTGGCAAGTCGGGGATTGTGAACAGCAACAACTCGAATACCAAAATGGCTGAAGGAATGGTAGAGAAAGGGGTTAGGGCTTTTGCCTCTCCAGAGCATAAAGCAAACAATCAGTGTTTTCTTCTACACTGCTATTTGCATTTAATCGATTCACTAGGGTTTGTGCATTTGGGTAAATTTTTGTTAGATTTGAAGGAGAAATATGAAGGAGAGGAGATACGAAATATAAAAGAGACGAGTTTGGAAGGGTGAGGGGAAATTACCACATCAAATTTGCCAGAGAAGTGATTTGGGAAGAGGGCGTCGGGTTTGCTTGAAAATCCCCAATTTGTTTTTTGGTGGGAGAAGAGATATGCATTTCAACATTTTGGAGGAATATCCAACTGAGATAGTAAGTTGTAAAATCCCTACGATTTAGTGGCGCTTTTAAAGTTGCCGCAATTTCTCCACTTGTTGTAGCGACAAAGTCGCCCCAAAAGACCTTTCCATGGAGACTGGCTAGAGGTCGCCACAAATACTTAGTATAGCCACATTTTGCTGGAAAAATTTATGAACATTTGTAGATACAAGAATAGTCGCCACTAAAAGGTTACTTCTGTAGTGATTAAAAGGGTCGCCACTAAAAGGTTACTTTCTGTGGCGATTTAAAGGGTCGCCACTAAACCTTTCAGCTTTAGTAGCAATCTTTGTGAGTTGCCACAATAAACTTATTTCTTGTAGCAACTAGTTGAATCACCACTAAACGTTGTCACAGAAAATCATATTTCTTGTACTGATTGCTGGTGTAACTAATATGGAGCAGGCCTTTGATCTCGCATTTGCGAAGAAAAGCTGGCCTCATAGTCTTCGCATTTGCGAACTGGGAAGAGGGGAGGCAGTGCTCGCATTTGCGATCACATGATCGCATTTGCGAGATAATCATGCTCGCATTTGCGAGATTTTCTTCGCAATTACGAAGATATCTGGAATGGAAGGCCTTGGCATTTGCGATAGGTTCTCTTTTGCGAACTCCAGGTCACAAATGCGACACCTGTAACTGATCAAAATGATTTTTGGACAGTATTTTGGTTCATTTCTCAATTTTTCAAATCCTAGAACCCTAGAGACGATTCCTCCAAGACCAATTCTTCCCCAAAACATTGGTAAGTGATCCTAATCCACTTTTATTCAATTTTCCATCACATTTCATGAATTTTTCAACCTAAAATCTAGGATTTTCATGATAGAAATTGGGGTGTTGGGTAGAATTAGAGATTTTTGGGAAATTGGGATTTAGACCTCAAATTGGGGTCGTATTTCAAAACTAATTGCATAATTGGGCTCAGGGGTGAACGGGTGAATGTATTTTGGTTCGAACTTCGAGTTTTGACCAAGCAGGCCCGGGGTCGATTTTTTACTTTTTGGGAAAAAGTTTGGGAAATCAACATTTATGCATTGTAATTGATTTCTTTAGCAATATTTGATGTTATTGAGTTAATTGTGGCTAGACATGAGTGGTTTGGAGTTGGATACTAGAGTAAAAGCGGTAGTTGAGCATTGAGTGGCCCGTGGAGCGAGTTAAGTGTGGTGTCTAACCTTGACGTGAGGGATTAGGAACCCTTGACTTAATTGCTAAATGAAATTCATGTGAGCAGCATATATGTGAGGTGATGAGTACTTATGCGCCGCTAATTTATCTGTCTTGCATGTTTCTTTCCCGTTCTTCTTATATTGTTTCCTTCCCTGCCTTAACTGTTACATGTCTTACTTGTATTTTCATACCTAATGCTACTTGTTATACATTGTTTCTCCTTGTTAAAGGTATTAGTTATCACGTAGATTCATTGTCTCCTATTATTTTTTTAAGTTGATTTATTGGTGCTTTTATGATATATTCTGAATTGGTCTCACTGAGTAGTATTACTTGTGTAAGGTTTGATAGAGGCCAAACTTCCCATTTGCTTTGTTTTGAAGTTTAAATATTGTGAAGGGTTTTGTATTAAATTGTGAAATTTACGTACTTATTGAGTAATTGATACTGATATGGTGGGATCGGGTTGCGCGCTGCAACAATTGGAATAAGGGTGATATATTTAGGAGGATTTATAAGGGTGAATTGGTATTGTACGGTGGGATCGGATTGCACGCCGCAATAGGTGTAATAAGGGTGGAATATGGTGAAATAAGGGTGAACTGTGATTGTGATTTTTGTGATATGGTGGGATCGTGTTGCACGCCGCAACACTTTTATTTATATTTTGTGTTTATGTTATTAAGAGTAAATACGGGAGAAATCTGATATGTATGGTGGGATCGGGTTGCGCGTCGCAACAATCTATATGTTTATACTTTTCTTTGATTGTGTTAGTTATACGGTAATCTTGAAATGCACTTAAGGATTGGTAATAGCTGAGCGCTGATGAAATGCGTTAGGTACTGTATTTACTTCTTGCAAGTTACTGTTATACTTTATTCTTTCTTCTTTTCTACTTTTATTATTTATCATATGCAGATTATATTGTGAGTGTGCCGTCGTAGCCTCGTCACTCCGTCGTCGAGGTTAGGCTCGGCACTTACCAGTAGATGAGGTCGGTTGTATTGATACTTCACTCTGCACTTCTTGTGCATATTTTGGAGCAAGTTTGGGCTGATCGAGAGGTTAGTTGTAGACTTCATTGCTAGGAGACCCACGGTAATCTTGTTGGCGTCTGCAGACCCTGGCGTCCCCTTCTATACCCCTATACTTTACTGTTTTTTTCCTTATTTCACAATTAGTTGTATTTTTTTCCAGACAAATACTTGTAGTAAAATCTTAGTGTGTTCGTGAATTATAACTCCGGATTCTGGGTAGTAACAGTATGTAATCAAAGTTGTTATTTATATATTTTCACATTCATTTCGATTTATTATAGCTTGTTACTGATAATCACTTAAATATAAAGAATTGGTTAATAAACCTCTAATATTGGCTTGCCTAGCAAGTGTAATGTTAGGTGCTATCATGGTCCTGACAGTGGGGATTTCGAATCGTGACAATCTAGCATAGGACTACGAGCCCGTTTGGATTAGCTGATTGTAAATAGCTGATAAGCTTGAAGTGCTAAAAAGATTTTTTAAGTGCTGAAATTGATTTTTAAAATAAGCATTTATGTGTTTGGATAGAAGTGCTGAAACTGATAATAAGCAGTTGATGTGCTAATAAAAAAGTGCTGATAAGCTATTCTGTTGTTAAAATGTCTACAATACCCTTGAATTTTTTTCAAAAGATTATAAATTAAAAAAATTCTTTGTAAAGAAAATAATTAACACGAAATATGGAATCAAGAGAAAGTCAAGAAATTTATTTTGGAAAAAGTATTTTGTGAATTAGAAAATATTATTAAGGATAAATTAGTAAAAGTGTTGGTCAAACTAAAAGTGCTTATAAGCTCAAAAGCCATAAGTTGAGGGTGACCAACTTATGACTTATAGCTGATTTTAGCTTATAAGCATTTGACTTATAAGCACTTAGGATATTTCCAAACACGTAAATAAGCTAAAAGGTGCTTATAAGCCAGTTTAACCAGCTTATAAACTTAGCCAAATACCCTCTAAAAATTACATGAAATGCCAAGCAAAGGATACACGGGGACTTAGCATTTAAAGAAAGAAAAATGTAGAACCCAAACCTAAAAGATGGATGCTCATTTGCTTAACAAACCTACACAGACAACAGCGTAAACAAATTTGTACTGGAAAGCCTACAGAATCGAAAATATAAATATATATATAAAAAAAAAACTACCCATTCAAATTGGGTGAGAGTAGTTTCAAGTTAAAGTTTTAAAATTATTTTAAAATAAAAAACGAAAAAAAAGAAGAAGAAAAACTACTCATTCAAATTGGAGAGTAGTTTCAAGTTAGAGTTTTAAAATAAAAAATGAAATAAAAATAAAAACTAAAAAATTACCAATTCAAATTGGGGAGTAATTTCGAGTTGAAGTTTTAAAATTATTTTAAAATAAAAAACGAAAATAAAGAAAGAAAAAAATGTTTGATTCAAATTGTGAAAATAATTATATGATGCCAACTGATATAACCTCAACAAGTGTAGATTTTAAGAACAAAGTTGGAACTTCAAAAATTATTTTATAGTTAAAACCGAAATAAAAAAATTGCTAATTCAAAGCTATATATCCATATCTATATATTATCAAAAGTCAAAGAAAAAGGCACCACATAAATTCAAGTGGTAGCCTAGAAAAAAAGCCACATGACATAATTAGTTAGTAACAAAGAAATTATCTATTGAAAATTAACAAAGAAATTAACACCTAAATTAACTACTCAAACATGGTGAGTGTTGGTTTAGGTTAGTTAATTTCTTTATTTCATTTTTTAAAATCTTTTTCGTTTTACTTTTTTGAAATAATTCATTAAAAATTCAAATAATATTATTGATAAAACTATAATAAAATTTAAAATATAAAAATATTATCAAGATTAATAAAATATATATCTTCTATTATATTACAAAAAACAAATAGAAGAAAAAAATATTAAACAAGTAATATGCTAATAATCTATCTATATATTATTAAAAACTGAAAAAGGCGCCAAATTAATCCAAGTGTTAGCCTAGAAAAAAGTCACATGACATAATTAGGTAATAACAAAAAAATTATTTATTGAAAAGTAACAAAGGAATTAACTACCTAAATTAACTACTCAAACATGGGTGAGGGTTGGTTTAGGTTAGTTAACTTCTTTATTTCATTTTTTAAAATCTTTTTCGTTTTTCTTTTCTGAAATAATTCATTAAAATTCAAAAAATATTATTGAGAAAAATATAATAATATTTTCAAAAGTAATAAAATATATATCTTCTATTATATTACAAAAAAATAACATACAAAAATATTAAACAAATAATATGCTAATAATTTATCTATATTATTAAAAGCCAAAAAAAAAAGGCGCCATATTAATTCAAGTGGTAGCCTAGAAAAAAGTCACATGGCATAATTAGTTAATAACAAAGAAATTATTTATTGAAAATTAACAAAGGAATTAACTACCTGAATTAACTACTCAAACATGGGTGAGGGTTGGTTTAGGTTAGTTAACTTCTTTATTTCATTTTTTAAAATCGTTTTCGTTTTTATTTTTTGAAATAAAATTTTTATTTATTCATTAAATTCAAACAATATTATCGAGAAAAATATAATAAAGTTTAAAAAAGATCAATAGTAATAAAATATATATCTTCTATTATATTACAAAAAAAATTAGCAGACAATATTAAACAAGTAATATGCTAATAATTTCTATTAACAATATAATTATACTAAACATTAGATAATATAATTAAAAAAAATACATAACAAAAAAGTTATTTGATGACTATATAAGTCCCTTTAATTTAATAAAGATTTTATTTATTAAAATTCAGACAATATCTATTCTATTTATATAGAATAGGAGAAGAAAATCATTGTGATAATTCCAAATATAATATCAAAACATTAACAAAGTGACAAATTTTAGGACAAAGCTCTAACAAATTTGGATATTCAAAAATTATTTACAAAAAAAAATTATTAAAAAAGACACAACAAAAGTAACTACCTAAAATTAACTACTCAAAAATGGGTGATATAATAAAGATAAATACATAATAAAAAAGTTATTCTATAACTACATAAGTCCTTTAATTTAATTGAGAAGTTGTTCATTAAAATTCGGACAATATTATTGAGAACAATCGAATAAAGTTCAAAATTATTTCAAGAGTAATAAAATATATCTTCTATTATATTACAAAAACAAAGTAGTAGAGAAAAATATTAAATAAAGCAATATGCTAATAAAGATTTCTACTAACAATGTAATAATACCAAATATTGGATGATATAATAAGAAAAATACATAACAAAAAAGTTATTCGCTGCATGTATAAGTCCCTTTAGTTTAATAGAGATTTTATTCATCAAAATTTAGATAATATTATTAATAACAACAGAATAAATTTTAAAATAAAAAAATATGTCAACAGTAATAAATTATATATCTTTTCTTATATTACAAAAAGAAAGCGAGCAGACAAAAATAGTAAACAAAGCAATATACTAATAAAATTTCTATTAACAATGCAATAATACTAAACATTGGATAATATAAAAATGAAAAATATAGACAAAAAAAGTTATTCATTGATAATATAAGTAATTTTAATTCAATAGAGATTTTATTATTGGGTATATCGTATTGGCAAATAAGATGACAATTGAAATTTATTAAAGCAATACAATCTAATAGGATCAAACAAGCCCTGTATACGGTCGAAATCGGAGAGGCCGACTTCGAAGTCTCAATTGTATCCCGAGCCCGAGCTTGGGAAACTCAAAGTGAAAATCAAGTCTAGCTGAGGTGTGTGCACCTCGGGAAGCAAATCGAGGGCCCAACATGGCCTACCTCGAAGATAGTGCAATCTCGATGACACTAAAGAAAAGGCAGGAATTACTCAAGGGCATATAGGTCAAGGTGCAAATCTCAGTATTGATTCGTACAAATCCGTACTAGACGGTTATACAGTTGTACCAATAGATTTTTTTTACTGTAAATACAAAGGTATTTTCTCCTCCTATATATAGGGGATTCCAATCATTTGTAAACACCATCATTTACTGCAATAGAACATTCTACTATGCTTTTCTCGTTTATCGTGCTCAAGATTGTTCTTCAGCTTTATTGCTTTTACTTTACTGTTCTTACTTTACTACTTTTAGCTCATCTCGAGGCCCCCGAATATCGAGCTCGAGGTCCCTGTTGTACTAACAACACTGGTTTGATTTTTCATTTCTTCTCACTTACACTTAATATTTCTTGTTTATTTACTAGTATTGGAATAAATCACATATTTTTAGAACCACAAATCAAATATAGTTGTTAAAACTGTAGGTAAACAGTTTGGCGCCCACCGTGGGGCTAAAGATAATAGTGATTATTTTAGTTCTAGTATTCTGATAACACACGTTATTCTTCACACTTTTTCATGTCAAAGATTCTTTGATTTCAGGCTGAAAAATGTCTCACATTGCAAACGCATCCGAGCACGGAAACAACGACCTTGGATTCCATGGAGAAAACATTGCAATAGCTTCAGGGACAGGTGTGCCACCGCTCAACCCTGGGGTAGCACTAGCACCACACCCAGTCGACGTTGGTTCACACATTGCTTTACACGTCAACTTGGGCACTGATATTGAAGGAAGTGTACACAGAGGGGACCAACCTGACGCACAAAGAACACAAGATCGATAAGAAAGAGAATTCAGCCTACAAGTAATCTTTGATATGTTGCAAGAACAACAAGTTGCTATCGCTCAGTTACAAAGTCAACAAAAGACTCCAAGCATAGTAGGACCAGAAAATAGCTCATCGAGTTGAGCCAGCTCCAGAGAGATCTAGACATAATGGGTCAGGAACTGACCCCACCATCATAAAGATGCTCGAGGAATTCACTAAGAGGGTCGATTCGGGAGAAAAGAAGATAGAAGATAACGAAAATAAAGTGGAGACCTACAACTCGAGGGTCGACCAAATACCGGGAGCACCTCCGATTTTGAAGGGACTGGATTCGAAGAAATTTGTACAAAACCATTCCCCCGAGTACAGCTACGAAGCCCATCCCGAAGAAGTTTCGGATGCCAGACATCCCAAAATACAATGGAACCATCGATCCCAACGAGCACATGACCACATATACTTGTGTTATAAAGGGGAATGACTTAAAGGACAAAGAGATTGAGTCTGTTCTATTGAAGAAGTTTGGGGAAACCTAGTCCAAGGGGGCCATGATGTGGTACCATAACCTGCCCCCAAACTCTATTAATTCGTTTGCCATGTTGGCAGACTCGTTTGTAAAGGCAGATGTTGGTGCCATAAAGGTTGCTACAAGAAAATCTGATGTGTTCAAAATCAAGCAAAGTGAGAATGAGATGTTGAGGGAATTTGTATCCCGATTCCAGTTGGAAAGAATGGAGTTACCACCTGTCTCCGATGACTGTGTTGTACAAGACTTCACTCATAGGCTAAATGAAAGGAGTTTGATAGCCTCGAAGTAGCTGAAACAGAACTTGATCGAATATCCCGTCGTGACGTGGGCGGATGTGCATAACAGGTACTTGTCGAAAATTAGGGTCGAGGAAGACCAGTTAGGAGCCCCCGAGGGCTCAATTTATCCAAGAAGGCTACTAACAAAGGATCCAAGGAATGCAGACAGGGAGCCAAGGTTGAATAAGGAAATATATCATCCATACATCGAAGACAGAAGGAATACTTCGAGGCGCAACATACCTCAAAATGATCGAAGAGCAGATCGAGTCCAGAATTCTCGGGGACTCATGAGAAAGACCGGGTTTGATAAGAACTCGGGACCGGTGGAGGCATCACGATTATTAGAATACAACTTCAGCATCGATGCCTCAAGCATCGTCTCTGCCATTGGCAAAATCAGAGATACCAGGTGGCACAAGCCCATTCAGACGGATCATTCTCAATGGAACCCCAACTTAATGTGCAAGTATCATGGTACTCATGGTCATAGGACCGAGGACTGCATGCAGCTTAGAGAGGAGGTAGCCCGATTGTTCAACGAGGGGCACCTTCGAGAATTTCTCAGTGATCGGGCCAAGAACCAGTTACGAGAAAGAGACGCAAACAGGAAAAATGAACTGGAAGAGCCCCAACATGTCATCCACATGATCATCGGCGGAGTCAACGTCCCACAGGGACCCATATTCAAACAAACCAAAGTATCTATCACAAAGGAGAAGAGGACTCGTGACTACATACCCGAAGACACTCTCACATTCAGCGAGGAAGACATTGAGGCCTTATCTCAGCCTCACAATGACACACTGGTAATTTCTATCCATTTAAATAAAGTTCAAGTTAAACGTGTTCTCGTGGATCTAGGTAGTTCGGCCGATATAATCAGGTCAAGGGTCGTGGAGAAGCTGGGGCTGCTCGACCAAATCATACCAGCATATCGAGTGTTGAACATCTTCAACATGGCAAGTGAAACGACGAAGGGGGAAATAATCCTCCCTGTCAACGTGGCCGGAACCATACGAGACACCAAATTTCATGTCATCGAAGGTGACATGAGATACAATGATTTGCGTGGAAGGCCATGGATCCATAGCATGGGGGCAGTGCCATCGACCCTTCATCAAATGATGAAGTTCCCAACAAAGGATGGCGTAAAACCAGTGTACGGAGAGCGGCATACAGCTAAGGAAATGTTCGTAGTACATGACTCGGCACCGGTACCGACTCCCTCCGCATCGTAAAAATCGAAGGACAAGAAGGTAGCAAAATAGCAATCACAACCCATACCCTCAGTTGAGCCCAAGGGACAGGTGATCGATGAACTGGTGGTCGAGGATGAAGAAGAAGATTTCCTCACCCCTCGAGCCTTCATTGTCCCCGAGGAGTCTGATGCCACAAATTCCAGTGTCGAGGAGCTCGAGCAAGTGGTATTAATCAATCACCTGCCGGAACAAAAGCTATGACAGGGATCCCACCGGAGATAACTACCATCGACTAAGTGTCGATCCCAGATTTAAACCGATTAAACAAAAGAGGATACCTCAGTCCGTGGTAAAACATGCATTCATCAAAGATGAGGTAACCAAACTTCTCAAAATAGGATCCATTAGGAAAGTAAAATATCTCGAATGGCTAGCTAACGTAGTGGTAGTCCCTACAAAGGGAAATAAACTTAGAATGTGTGTAAACTATGAAGATTTGAACTAAACATGCCCTAAAGATTCCTTCCCACTGCACGACATTGACCGTCTAATCGATGCTACGGCTGGCCACGATATCCTTACTTTTCTCGACACCTACTCCGGGTACAATCAAATTCAAATGAACCCGGAGAACCAGGAAAAGACTTAGTTTATCACAAAGTATAGTACATATTGCTATAATGCAATGCCCTTCGGGATAAAAAAATGCAGGAGAAACATATCAACGCCTAGCTAATAAGATGTTCAAACATAAAATAGGAAAATCTATGGAAGTTTATATTGATGACATGCTAGTTAAGTCCATGCGCACAGAGGATCACTTGACCCATTTGAAGGCAACATTCGATATCCTAAGAAAATACAACATGAAACTCAACTCCGAGAAGTGAGATTTCGGGGTCGGCTCAGGCAAGTTCTTAGGTTTCATGGTATCGAATAGGGGGATCGAGATCAACCCCGATAAAATCAAATCCATCGAGGAAATCACCATCGTGAATAATGTGAAAGTCGTGCAACGGCTAACCGGACGAATAGCTGCCTTAGGCCGATTTATCTCAAGGTCATTAGATCGGAGTCATCATTTCTTCTCCCTACTCAAGAAGAAGAACAACAACTTCGCATGGACTCTTCAGTGTCAACAAGCCTTGGAGGAATTAAAACAGTATCTTTCGAGCACACCCTTGCTTCATACTCTGAAAGAGGATGAAACATTATATTTGTATTTGGTCATGTCCGAAGTAGCGGTAAGTGGCGTGTTGGTTCGAGAAGAAAAAAGGTACGCAATTTCCTGTCTATTATGTTAGTGGGACCCTAGGAGATGCTGAAACCAGGTATCCGCATTTAGAAAAATTAGTCCTTGCATTAATAAGTGCATCTAGGAAGCTGAAACCATATTTCTAATGTCATCCTATATGTGTATTAACTACAAATCCACTTCGAAACATTCTGCATAAACCCGAATTATCAGGCCGATTGGCAAAATGGGCCATCGAACTCGGAGGGTATGATATCGAATATCAACCCTGAACGACTATTAAGTCTCAAATCTTGCGTGGACAATTTTACGCCTACCCTCGTGTCCGAAGTGGAAAAGGAACTCTTGCTAAAAACAGGTACATCATCGAGGGTATGAACCCTCTTCACAGACGGTGCCTCGAATGAGAAAGGGTCCGGACTCGGTATAGTTCTAAAAGCACCTACGGGCAGCATCATTAAACAATCTATAAAAACTTCAAAGTTGTCTAACAATGAAGCCGGGTATGAGGCTACGATTGCAGGTCTCAAACTAGCCAAAGGCCTGGGAGCAGAGGTCATCGAGGCAAAATGCGACTCTCTTTTGGTAGTAACCAAGTAAACGGGAGCTTCGAGGTTCGAGAAGATAGAATGCAAAGATACTTAGACAAACTTCAAGTGACGTTGCTTCGCTTCAAAGAGACTACATTGGTACATGTACCTCGAGAACGGAATAGTGAGGCAGATGTGCTTGCAAATCTAGGGTCATCAGTTGAAGAAGATGATATTGTCCTGGGGACTGTCGTCCAATTATCAAAGTTAGTGGTCGAAGAAGGCCATGCGGAAATCAACTCGACAAGTCTAACATGGGAGTGGAGGAATAAGTACATCGACTACTTAAAGCACAGGAAGCTCCCCACGGACCCAAAAGAATCGAGGGCTCTTCAAGCCAAAGAAACTCGATTCTCACTCGATGAAAATGGAACATTATATAGAAGGACCTACGATGGACCACTGGCAGTGTGCTTAGGACCGGGGGACACTGACTACGTACTACGAGAAATCCACAAAGGCACTTGTGGGAATCACTCTGGTGCCGATTCTTTGGTTCGAAAGGTAATCAGAGCAGGATATTATTGGGACAACATGGAGAAAGACACGAAGAAGTTCATTCGAAGGTGTGACAAATGACAAAGGTTCGCACCGATGATCCATCAGCCCGGTGAACAACTCAACTCGGTCCTATCCCCATGGCCATTCATGAAATGGGGGATGGACATCGTTGGCCCTCTACCAACGGCGCCAGGTAAAGCTATTTATTTTTTCTATGACTGACTACTTCTCAAAATGGGTCAAAGCACAGGCCTTCGAGAAAATAAGATAAAAATAGGTCATCGACTTCATATGGGACCACATCATATGCCGGTTTGGGATACCCGCCGAGATAACATGTGATAACAGGAAGCAATTCATCGACAGCAAAGTGATGAAATTCCTAGAGGATCATAGAATCAAAAGGATCATATCAACGCCTTATCACCAAAGTGAAAATGGTCAGGCCAAGTCCACAAACAAAACCATTATCCAAAACTTAAAGAAGAGGTTAGATGATGCGAATGAGAAATGGAGAGAAGTACTGCCCGAGGTACTATGGGCATATCGAACAACGTCAAAGTCGTTTACAGGGGAGACCCCGTTTTCTTTAGTATATGGGTCTGAGGCATTGATACCAGTCGAAGTCGGGGAACCGAGTGTCAGATTTAAACATACCACAGAGGTCTCGAATAACGAGGCAATGAACACTTCCCTTATATAACTTATTGTAACGACTCGATCGTTCGTTTTGAGAATTTGCACTTCGCTCGATAGTTTGGGGGCACAAGTAGTTCCGTATGATGTATTAGGAATTGTGTGAAAAAATAGAGTTCATTCCGAGTTGATTTGATATGTTTCGTCGTCATTTTTTCAAACATAAATAATATCATATTAAATAAATGAGCTCCGATTTCTTTTTTGATTGAAGTATTAGATCTGTATCATAATTACGAACCCGTAGCAAAAAGAATCGTCAAAGTTGGACATCGTATGATGATTGTATGATTATTTTACTAAGAATTAGGTTGTTTGATTTTTCAGATTAATTACAGAATTTTCACTGACGGCGTATTTAAAAATCTGCACTATTTTCAAATATTGAAACCAACATATCTCCTTCATTATAAGGTCAAATTTAGTGATTCAAAAGCCTAATTTGACTGGAATTTCACAAAGAATCTATTGGAGGCATAAAAAGCGAGTTTTGAGATTATTTGGCATGAGAAACGAGATAGAATAGCTGGCAGAAAAATATATAAAACAAGGGTTTGTTCATTCGGTCATATTTTGAATTAGGGAGCTCGGATTTGGGCGATTTTGGAGGCGATTTTCACCATATAGATTGGGGTAAGTGTTCTCTACTCGGTTTTCATTACATTTCATGAATTCATTTTCGTTTTTTGGATTTAATTGATGATTTCAAAGTGAAATTGAAGGAGTTAGGGCTTGAGTTTTGGAGAGTTTGAGGTGAGGATTTGAGGGACCAAACGAAGTCTGATTTAGATGAATTTTATAGGGTTAGACTCGGGATAGAACGAGGTTTCTAATTCTGTCATTTTTGACTGGTTTCGAGATGTGGTGTGGGGGGTCGGGTTTTGGCCGATTTCGAATTTTTTTCATATCTTGTAGTTTTTATTGTGGAGTTCGATTTGTTAGCGTATGTTGATAGTATTGATATGATTATGGTTAGATTCGAAACTTTTGTAGACCGAGTCCAGAGACGAGGGCATCCCAGAGTAGAATTTTACGTTATTGAGTTAAGTATCTTGTCTAACCTTGTGTGGGGTACTTCTCCTTAGGATTTGAGTCATCTGTGTTAATTGTAGCTCGTGCATGCGAGATGACGAGTGTGTGTCCGGTCTTATTTGTGGAAAATTTGCCTTTAGGGTTCTTAGGTCCTTATGTTCATTAAGCGGGAAGTTTTCTGATATAATTGGGTTTCCTATTTGCTAGTTTTACCTCGACGTGTTCTATTCATGTTGTTAGCTTTTCTCTAACTCTTACTTGTTATTTCGCCCTTATTTGCCTTAATTGAAGTGATTGCCT
Source organism: Nicotiana undulata (assembly GCA_005239495.1). Classification (NCBI taxonomy): domain Eukaryota; kingdom Viridiplantae; phylum Streptophyta; class Magnoliopsida; order Solanales; family Solanaceae; genus Nicotiana; species Nicotiana undulata. The sequence continues at coordinate 67,660 of ML272113.1, read as the reverse complement.
TCCTTAATATTTTGATACATCTTAATTGTGAGTTCCTCTATGACTTTGTGCAAATATGCTACATGTTCAATTGTTGTGGTTGCCGGTGAAGTTATCACGTGCCTTACCTGCCTCGTTGTCCTTGTGAAGGTTGTTGTATTCCTTTGATTTTTTTCGTGATTCTCTTGTTGACGTGTACTCATACTCTTGGTAGAATAAATTCTGGTAATTGAATTGTGGATTGGTTGTTGTTTTTTATTTAAACTAATGTTTGGTGGGAGCGGGTTGCGCGCCGCAACAGGAGTAATAAGGGTAGACAAGTGGTGTTGGGTTGCACGCCGCAACAGGAGGAATAAGGGTGATATATTGAGGAGCAATAAGGGAGGACTGGTGGGATCGGGTTGTGCGCCGCAACATATTAAATATTAGTTACTGTTATTGTAATAGTTAAGGAGGAATAAGGGAGGACTGGTAGGATCGGGTTGCGCGCCGCAACATGAGTAATAAGGGTGGACAGGTGGGATCGAGTTGCACGCTGCAATAGGAGGAGTAAGTGTGATATATTGAGGAGCAATAAGGGAGGAGTGGTGGGATCGGCTTGAGCGCCGCAACATATTAAATATATTATTTACTGTTATTGTAATTGTTAAGGAGGAATAAGGGAGCATTGGTGGGATCGGGTTGCACGCCGCAATATATATATATATATATATATATATATATCATTTACTGTTAATGTAATTGTTAAGGAGGAATAAGGGAGGATTGGTGGGATCGGGATGCTCGTCGCATCAATATATGTACTTATGCGTTCCTTTCTAAATGTGCAAGTTATTTGGTGGTTTTACATTTCACTTAACGATTGGTTATAGCTTGTTTACCGTGAAAATAGTAATTACAATTATATTTAGTTAAGTGGTTCTAAAAATACGTGATTTATCTTAATAGTAGTTATTGAACAATTGTGACTTAGTGCGTTAGGGCAGATTATAGCGAAAGCAGTTAGAAAGCTGAAGAAAAGCAAACCAGAGCGCCTTAGGTGGAAAGCTCGATGTTGACCTCAAGGGTCTTTGAGACCGAGGTTCGGGGCTTGGGTCGGAATATCAATGGGGCTATAACAGGCTTGTAGGCCTTGGAATACACTATTCAAGATCAAAGTTGAGCTATAAATGAAGAACAAGTAATAGAGAGCAATAAATGCGAATAAATGAGCTAGTAAATAGAAATAGAGAATGTTTTGATTTAAAGCAGAGAGTGTTCTTGTGTCTTGTATTTAATAATAATCCTCTTTACAAAGTGTCTAGGGCCCTGTTTATATAGGAGGGAGAATCCCAACATAGTACATTGACATTTATTACAAAGATCTTGACCGATTCAGCCAGTTAATGTCTAAGTACAGATTCGTACTTTGTTGCAGAGCTTTTCACCTCAATCTTCGTCCTGCCTCATCCCGTCAGCCTCGAGCCCGTAATTCCTCAAAGACGAACGTTATGAGGGATCGAGGTCAAGCCGTACCTGGAATCCTCCGTGAGTGAGCCACTGAATGTCATGATAAGCATAAAATTGGCCTACCCGATTTTAGCCGTACACAGATAGTCCCCGTGTTTCTTGGAACGTAGAGACAAGAAACATTTTGAATCATTATCCCTGGCCTATCCATTGTTGCACCGTCTGTGCCGCATGAGGTGGTTGTCGAGGTAGAGAGAGAGACCGTGTCTGTACAGCTGTTAGAAAGTTTCTGCATTGATTATGGCGATCATCGCCCCCTGACTTCCTCTGGCATACGTGAAGGTTTTTTCTATAAATACTCCCTCATTTTCCCTCTTTCTCTTACAGTGCCCTTAAGTCCTTAAAAATTTCTCCCTACTTCGGGTTCCTTCTCTGAACTCATATAATCCCTTCTCTTTTGGTTCCCAAGAAGAAAGATATGACACAGACCTCCTCATGCGTTCCTCGGGCAGATGAAACTTCCTCTCCTACTCGACAATCAAACGAGAAAAAGACAGAATCCCCCTACCTCGAAGATTGCGTCCCCGGAGCATGTGTGATAACTTCTGATTTCAAAATTGACAGACCCCCTTCGAGGTCGGGGCGGTGTGAGCCTATGTCCTGATATATCAGCTTGATCTCCGATACTGGGAAAGTAAAAATGGACTGCCGGTAGAGCAGCTCGGCGCTGGTAAAGATCCCTTCCCGCGAGGAAGGTATTACTACACATGAAGCTAGCTTTCTCAGCGTGTACACTTACTCATTCACTCTTGGGCCGGTGGGACCTTCTTCGCCCCAAATAGGACCCGTCATTCTGGACTTCTGCGATCAACATCAGGTAACCCTTGGTCAGATACGTCTGTCGTTCTGGCGCGTTGTATATATGACAAGGCATCTTGTCAACATGGTTGAGGGAATGCCTTTTACCCACAACCACTTGATCAGAATATACAACCCCCGACTTTATCGAGGTGGTCTAATCAAACTTCAGCGTCGGGCCTCGAAGGCCTTTTTGGCTGTACTGATGAAGTTAGGGACAAATGGTGAATGAGCCGTTTCGTGCGCATCAGGACCGCAGATTTGATTCCGAAGGAAAGGATTCCATTCCCAGAGAAGTGGAATATGAAACGTAAGTGCGCATACCCACCAAACGTCTTTATTTTTCATGTGGATTAATTATCTTATGCAACATTTTCTGTCATCACTGCAGCTATTGTTGTGTACCCTGGTTCAGCCAGAAGTCTCTCAAACCGGTTTCGTCAGCTAGATTCGGCCTGCCCATATGCTAAGCGCACCTGGCGCGCTTTGTCAGTGGACCGATGGGAGGCGAAGAATCATGGTAAGCTTTTTTGGCTGAAAGTGTGTTCCTTCGGGGAGGGTACTAATGATCAGACTTTCGCACCCGACGATTTACGCATTTCATTTGTACAGGTCTGGGGGAATGTTTCACGATAAGGGAAGCGACGCCCGAGGAGGCGGGTATCCCGAAGTCTGCCAAAGGGGAGAAGAGAAAGAACAGTTCTCCAAGCGAATCTTCAAAATTGAAGGAAACCAAGACGGATGAACCTTTGGTTGGCTCGGTGGATTTGACCCCTTAGGTCTGCGGGAGTCCCCAAGTCGTTAGTGGGGAAAAAGCTAATTCCGAGGTTATTCCTGTGGGAGGAGAAAGCTCGGTCGCTTTGCGTCTTGTTAAGCCTGCAGTCGTCGATCCAAAGGTGTCCAGGCCGATTTTCGATACGGCAGCTGCCCAATCCGGAGCTGAGAGGCCCATCGGTGGTGAAGCAGATGATGTTCCTGATCCGAAGGCTAGCAGGGATCCCCCTTAGTCGATACACATCCATTTGTAGGGCCAGAAGTGTCATGTTCCGATGTTCATCGAGGGCGAGGGAAGACCATGTTTCCTTTATTCGGGATAATTGACGTGAGCGATTCCCCTCCAGAGCCAATTTTTCCTCGGGAACAAACACGGGATGTCCCAAGAGAAGATCTCCCTGGTGGGGGAGCGTCCGGCAGAGCCGTGATTCAAAGGCCGCATGCCGAGGCCGGAGGGGATCCCGAACCCAACAAGTCGCACATTTACAGCGAGCTTGACAGACTTTGTAAACATGTATCTTTTTGCAAATTACACTGGATGTTTTGACCTTCATACTTCTTTATTTTGCTTCGTTCGTACCTTCAGGCCAAGGCATTTTATGACCATACCTTTGCCAAACCTCAAGCCGAGTCATCTTTTTAAAAGGGTGAGTGCAGGAAGCTCACTTTGGTGGTTAGCGAGCTCAAAGGTCGCCTTGATGAGAAAGAAAAGGAGCTTCGCGATCTTCGGGCTTGTTTGGAGGTGAAGTCCAAAGAGAAGGCTTGCCTCATTGATCAGGTACCATAACTTCTCCCTATTTCCGCCTGCACGTCTATCCTTTTATGGAGTCGTGACTCATCTTGGGCTGTTTCTTTTCAGTTTGAGAAGAAAGATACCTTATTGAAGGAGGAGGTCCGAGCCCAGGGCATCAAGATTCTCGAACTCCAGCGGCATATGAGTGAGATAATTGCTGAGAGAAGCGCTCTCGAAGGGAAAGTAACCTCGTTCGAGTGTCAACTCCATGATGCCAGGGTGGAGTACGATGGATATAAAAATCGTCTTGCTGAATCGGCCACCGCACTATCCGCAGCTTGAGCTGAAGCCAAGGCACTTATTTCTTTGTATAAAGAGGATGTTGTTGCGGTGAATGATTATGCTATAAAGGTATATGAAGGGGCCGACTTACAACTGGCCCTCGAGGATGTTTACGCCAGGGGCATCGATCTGATTGCTGAGATCGAGAGGGTGAAGCTCTTGGAAAAGAAGGTTGCTGCCCTGATAACCTTTGAGGGTGAATCGAGTGATGGCTCGGAAGATGGTGGTGATGGAGGCGAAGTCCCCCAGGTGGAGGAAGTCATTGGAGGCCCTGGGGCCGAAACTGGGATCATCGAGGGCGTGACCTCCCAGGAAGACGCTTGACGGCATGGTTCTGATTGCGGTTCAGGGTTGTGTTTGTTTCTCCCCTGCATGGGCTTACGACATGGGTCATGTAAATATGTTCTTTCAATTTTTCCGTGTATGTAATAAGCCTCTCCTCTTCTCTCTTCTACTGTTTCTGCTTTTTCTTTTTTCACCGAATTGTAATGCCGACCAGGTTGTTGTGGCCAAGGAATTTTCCCTTTCGGGTTTCAGTCCCCGAGTCAAGCCTTGGGCCAGCCCGATATGACTTATAAATGACCCGTGGGTTTCATGATGTCGGCTTGTGTGTTTCCTTTTGGGATTTCATGCGGATTGATCCTTGGGCCGGATCGTTAACTGAATTCATCGACCTTTAGGTTTCAAGTTAGCCCTGGGGCATTTTTGCGCTGGCATCAAGCCTTTTACACGACTTTAGCTGACCATTTTTGGCTCAATCCCCGAGCCGGGTCATGGCTCGAGGGAGTAGACCCTTTAGGTTTTTGACTTAGCCCGTAGGCCTTTTTGTGTTGGCTTTAAGGTTCTTACGCGACTTTAGTTGATCATTTTGGGCTCGGTCCCCGAGACGGGTTACGGCTCGAGGGAGTCGATCCTTTAGGTTTTTGAATTAGCTTCTAGGCCTTTCTGCGCTGGCCTTAAGGCTCTTACGCGACTTTAGTTGATCATTTTGGGCTCAGTCTCCGAGCCGGGTTACGGCTCGAGGGAGTCAACCCTTTAGGTTTTTGAATTAGCCCGTAGGCCTTTCTACGCTGGCTTTAAGGCTCTTACGCGACTTTAGTATGGTTGTATTTTTTACTACTTAAAGATTCACTTAAAGCTTTTTCGTGTTCATCCGTCTCTTCGACGGTCCAAAAGAACCTCGATTATGAGTTTCCATGATAAACGGGAAAAACTCTTTCTTATGAGCCGACATGAAAATGTTCGAAACTCTTCCTCGAGAGCTGACATGAAAATGATCGAAACTTTTCCTCGAGAGATGACATGAAAATGATCGAAACTCCTTTATACGAGCCGACGTGAAAATGTTCAAAACTCTTTTATACGACCTGACATGAAAATGTTCAAAACTCTTTTATACGAGCCGACATGAAAATGTTTAGAACTCTTTATACGAGCCGACAAGAAAATGTTCGAAACTCCTTTATACGAGCCGACATGAAAATGTTCGAAACTCTTTTATACGAGCCAACATGAAAATGTTCGAAACTCTTGCTTACGCTAAAGGTAGCATGATTTTAACCAGTTCTTTCCGAAATAATTTTGAAGGATTTAATTTTAAGGCGATAGTCGGCGTCCCCGAATCGCTTGATTTTGTTGGTCCGGAGCCCATCGACCGGAGTCGTCTTTCTTGGTAGTAGCCCTTAGTCCCGGGTATCGTATCCTCGGCATCTATATTCGAGGGTATGCCTTTTTTGGGGTCTTACAAGTTCGAATATATAGACTTAGCTTTGCAGCTGGGACTATGTCTTCTTATTTAAATACACCCACTTGTGGCCTTGCGATTTCGGTCATGCCCGTAGGACTTATAGTCTTCAATATATCCGAGGTTACCCGTTTGGGATCTTACGGCCTCGGGTCTTGACACTTTGAGCGTTAGTAACAGTCGCTTCCAGGGTTAATAAAGTGTTTTGAAGATAAAGTACTTATTTTATTACTTGATATAAGTATATATGTTTTCTTCGTTGAGGGTTCAACCCTCCTATACGGACACGGTTCATTCGACCGTTTGGCCCGGTATACAATTTCTTTATGGGAATTCTCCTCGGCTTGCTTTGTTCAAGAAGGCGATCTCTTAGGGCGATGCTCCCTAGTGTTTGAGGATGATTGGTATGAAGCCTTGAATACTTGGTTGACCTTCCTTTGGATAGTGCATAGGTGATGCCTCGTTAAAAACCTTGCCGGTAAAACCCTTTTTGGGGATAAAACCCGATCGAAGGAAAAAAGTGCAACGTACGCTCCCAAGGATCTTTCGGGGCTTATGGATGTTTCGACGTCTCCCGTCAGGCATCTACAAGGGTCAATTTGGGATATTCGAACGAAAAAATGGGAATACGGTTTTACCTTGGCATCGGCAGTGTAAGAGCATGGGTGCGTTCAACTGAGGAGTGAGTCCCGAATAATTTTTCCGAGGATGCGCTACGACCTTCCCTAGCTCGGGCTTGACTTGACCTTGCATCATTTTGGGGTTAGGAATGATTCGGGACATCCTTGTATTAGGGTCGAACCCCGGCTTCTTAAATTTCATCGGGCGGCTCCCATTTTCGAATTTTGGACGCCGGTTCAGCTTTCAGATTCTGTTGGCTTCAAATTTCGGACGCCGATTCAACTTTCATATTCCGTTGACATGGAGGTAATAGGTCGTTGGACAAGACCTTCCGAGTTTACGAACTTCGGGCAACCTTGCTACCAATTTGACTGCTTCATAGTATTTGCGGGATCTAATATGCGGGCTGATCTTGTATGGCGTCGAGGCTTGTCGTGATCCCGCGCTGGTTCATCGACCCCCTCTCGAGGACCTGCGCTTCCCTTCAATCTTAAGGAATAGTTAGTCACAAAATAGGGTAAGTTAGGTTTTACCTGTTTGTAGTTGGCGGAGGCCCGGTGTCGATCGTCCCCCATTCCATGAGAGGGCGCGGTGACGGAGGAGATATGGCTTCAAAAGTGCTTTATGCATAGTCAATTCTTCAGTGACAAGCTTTGAAGGTATCGTTTTTGCTCTCCATGTCGGAATTTACCCCCTGCAATGTGGCCATGAAACTATGCTCGGGATTTTCCATACGACCTCGACTCCTGCTCTCCAGTCGCCTTTGAACCTGTTTTCATGACCTTACACTAGATTTCGTTTTTAGTCATTTTTTGCGGCTTTTGAAGATGGTCCAATCGCTCTATTCATCGGACACCTCGGGATTATGCCGAACCTGAGGTCAATCGGGTAAATAGGGCATGTGCCCCAGGAAACATACTGATTTTTACCAGAGGCTGCTTTTTGGTCGAGCTTACACGGACTGGCAGGAAATCTGCCCAGATTCAGGATTTCAGCGGCCCACTCGGGCCGGCGATTCGACAGTACCCTTCAAGCTTGGCGGGCTAAATGGTCGGTCGACCCGATAGTTCGGGCCTCAGCGATAGACATCAAAATAGACATATTACTAAAACATGCATAAAATTATGTATAAAAGGTTCCGAATCCCAGGACGTGACAGCCCCTCAAGGGGGATTAATGTCATTTAGCTTATCAAAGAATTGCATACCTCGTTCTCGGATGAGCGCCTGTCGGGCCGAAGTTTCCTTACCTGACTCTGATCCTTCAAGAGGGTTCTTCCTTCCTGAGTGTGCCTCGCGGTTCGCCTATCAACGAACTCTCGGAGGTATCCCTTGCTTATTAACTGGGTTGCTTCATCCCGGAGCTTCCTGCAATATTCAGTCCTGTGGCCATGTGCGCCATGAAATCCGCACACCAAATTAGGGTTCTTCGTGAAGGATCTGTCAGTATGGGGCTCGGCCATCTGGTGTCCTTGATTCTACTCATAGCCACTACAAAATCTGCAACGTCCGCGCCAAAGTCGTATTTGGACGACGGAGATACCTCTGTCGGCCCCGAATGCTTGTTAGTTCTGGGTTTGATCACCGATCTTGGAAGGTTTTGATCTCGGTTCGTCCTTTTGTCGGCTTGGGGTGCATTGCTCCCCACAACGTCTTTCTGAATCTTGACATAAGGTTGATATCTTGCCTTGTACGACTTCGGCTCCCTCTCCGGGAGCCTTGATTATATCCTCCTTGCGAGGCCTTCGAGTGTTCTTAAAATAGCGGGCCTGGATGCTGGACCATTATCATCGGACCTTTCGACAATCGTCACGTTCGAGGAGTTGATCCTGATGCCCCCTTGCTCAAAAAATTTTGATGGTTTAACAGCTGAGTGATGGCTTCTTGTTGTGTCTGCAGCATCTCAAAGATTACACTGAGGCTGGCTCCTCCTTCCCTTTGTGCGACGATTCCTTGTGTTCTGCACCGGTCTCCTCAATGTGTAATTTCGTCGGTGTGAGAGCTGGTATTGTCGTGTAGGGCGCTACTTGAGTATGTACCCTCGGGGTTTATCTCAAGTGTGCCATTGCGATTTTACAACGATTTGTCGGCACTTGAGATGGGTATGCCATTCTCTCCGAAGTTTTCAGAACTGCTACCTTCATATGTATTCGATGGTCCTGCCATCTGACCTGAAAACAAAGGTTCTTGGGGCGAGAAAAAGTGTGAAAGATAACTTGCATTTTTTCGACGGACTAACACTAAAACAATCACTATTATCTTTAGCCCCACAGTGGGCGCCAAACTGTTTACCGTGAAAATGGTAATTACAATTATATTTAGTTAAGTGGTTCTAAAAATATGTGATTTATCTTAATACCAATTATTGAACAATGGTGACTTAGTGCGTTAGGACAGATTATAGCAAAAGCAGTTAGAAAGCTGAAGAAAAGCAAACCAGAGCGCCTTAGGTGGAAGGCTCGATGTTGACCTCGAGGGTCTTTGAGACCGAGGTTCGGGGCCTGGGTAGGAAGATCAATGAGGCTATAACAGGCTTGTAAGCCTTGGAATACACTATTCAAGATCAAAGTTGAGATATAAATGAAGAACAAGTAATAGAGAGCAATAAATGCGAATAAATGAGCTAGTAAAGAGAAATAGAGAATGTTTTGATTTAAAGTAGAGAGTGTTCTTGTGTCTTGTATTTAATAATAATCCTCTTTACAAAGTGGATATGGCCCTCTTTCTATAGGAGGGAGAATCCTAACATAGTACATTGACATTTATTACAAAGATCTTGACTGATTCGGCCAGTTAATGTCTAAGTACGAATCGTACTTTGTTGCAGGGCTTTTCACCTCAATCTTCGTGTCGCCTCATCCCATCATCCCGAAGCCCATAATGCCTCGAAGACGAACGTTATGAGGGCTCGAGGTCAAGTCGTACCTGGAATCCTCCGTGAGTGAGCCACCGAATGTCATAATAAGCATAAATTGGCCTACCCGATTTTAGCCGTACACATAGTTGGATACTGATAAGACCCTAGTTCATTTGTACAAGACTTTTATAATTTTGTATTTCGGGTTCCACTTAGCTTTGAGGATCGGTTTATTGACATTGATTTTTTTACTTGCCGTTGTTCCTTGAATTCTTTTCCTGAAACTATTACTCTAGTGAATTATTTTTCAAAGTAACTTTACTACGTTGAATCATTTCATCCTGTCCTGCTAAGTTGTTAGTAATATAGTGATTTAAAATAAAGGAATTAGTATTACACTACTTTGTATGACCTTTTAAATTTGAACTCGCCGATATATATATAATTGTTATATTTTATTTTAATTAGTTTCTCAATTAAATTTCCTTAACCCGTTTGAGATTTGATCTTACTTAAAAAACAATTTCTATTAAGTTTTAATTTAATAAATCCTATATTAAAGGCAATAGCTTATGTGATGTTGTATTTTATTTGAAAAGGGTATTTTCTTCATTCAAATGATTTCAAAAAAAATAACTTCCTCTTTTCTCGTTGATTTCCTAATTGGTTTAGAAACTAAAAGTTTATCTTATGTTATATAAATGAGACTCCTTGGACGTCTTAATTGCATTGGTTGCGGACATTATGTTTGTCACAACCCAAATTCCCCAACTGTAGGGATCATGATGGCGCATAATACCACACTTGCTAGGCAAGCCAATTTTAGAACTCGATTAGCTATTTTCCTTTGATTATTTACTTAAACACAACCAAACAAATTTAAAGTAAATTGGATCTAACGAATTCCAGCGGATACTTCACAAATAAACTAATGCACTAATAATTAACCTGAGTCACGAACTAATCATATAACTATGAGACTACCCCAGGGTCTGGTATCATAATTCACGAACTTCTAAGAATACTACAAATAATGGGCTGAAAGAAAATAATATATCTGTTTTGAGAAAAATAAAACAGTCTCTAGGAACTAAGAGAAGACTCCAGGGATCTGCGAACGCCGGCAGATATACCTCGTGTCTCCGAATGATGGGTGTCCGCTACTAAAAATCTTTAACGTTGGCCGGTACCTGGATCTGCACAAAAGAGTGCAGAGTGTAGTATCAGTACAACCGACCCCATGTAGTGAGTAAGTGCCGAGCCTAACCTCGACGAAGTAGTGACGAGGCTGAGGCGTGGCAATTATAACTTAACATGTAACAATATATATATACACACGTTAAACCATCACACTTAAAAGCCGATTTCAGTAAAATCATTTGGAGAATATAATTTTTCAACAGTTTTAGTAAAAATTCTAAGGAGTTTAATGTAAAAGTGATATAAATCATAAGTAGCCTCTCGGGCAAAAACATGCATCATGAACCGCCCCTCGGGCATAACATCACTCAGAATAATTCACTCAGCATACCTCACAATCACTCGTAATCAGCCCTCGGGCAACCTCACAGTCACTCATGCCTCCCAATCACTCGTAATCAACCCCTCGGGCAACCTCACATCCACTCATGCCTCCCAATCACTCGTCGCTCGGCACTCTGCACTCGGCACTCAGCATTTGGCACTCGCACTCAGTAGGTACCTGCGCTCATTGAGGGTGTACAAACTCCGGAGGGCCTCCTTCAGCCCAAACACACACAAAAAAACAAATCATGGCATCAAATCACTCTCAGGCACTCGGCCTATCATAAACATGTTGCGGTGTGTACCCCGATCCAATATTATATCCTCACAATAAGGCCCTCGGCCTCACTCAGTCATAAACATGATGCGGTGTGCAACCCAATCCAATATCATATCCTCACAATCAAGCCCACTGCCTCACTCAGTCATAAACCTCACGAGTCACTCGGGCATCTCAATAACAATCAGGGGACTCAACCCAAAATATCTTTCGTTTGTTTAAAAATAAAGTTGATAAGACTGAATCAAACAGTAAACAGGAAAATCATGACTGAGTATATATTTTCAAATCAATACAATGTGAGGATAGTATAAAAATACCCCCTGAGGGTCCAAATAGTACGGCACAAGGCCCCAAACATGGAATTCAGCCCAAGTTTAAAGAATCATTTCTAAAATACATACATAACATATGGAGTTTATCAAAATATGCTACTCTATAGTTTCCACTGGGCGGACCAAGTCACAATCCTTACGGTGTATGCCACATACCTGTCATCTAGCATGTGCGCAACTCCAAAATAGTGATACCATGTGAAATCGGGGGTTTCATACCCTCAGGACAAGATTTACAATCATTACTTACCTCAAGCCGGATGAAAATCCACTGTGCGATGTCTTTGCCCCTCGACTCAGCCTCAACACGCCCCGAATCTATTAAAAAAATATTTATATCATCAAAATACGCTAAAGGAACAAAGCCCGCTCGAAAATAACCAATTTATATTTAAAAAATCAGGAAATTGGCCAAACTCGGACCCTGGGCCCACGTCTCGGAATCCGACAAAAATCATAAAATCCGACAACACATTCAACCACGAGTCCAACCATACAAAAATTACTATATTCCGATAATAATTCGGCCTCCAAATCTTCAAATCTTATTTTCAAATCCCTAGGTCCAAGTCCCCAATTTACACCTCAAAAACATGTAATCTAGTCGGATTATTCCATTATAATTCAATATTATGGAGTAGAAAATGATCACAAGTGACTTACCTCAAGATTTTCCATGACTTCTTGCTCAAAAATCGCCCCAAGCCATTTTCTTTTCATCCAAAAATGTGGAAATGAGCTAAAAATATAAGACAGCTTAATAAACCACGATTCCCGTCGCTAAAAGTGCCAGATCTGGTCGCTAAAGATGCGCACCAGATCTTGTTGCACATGCAATATTTATTTTTACTAAAAAGGCTCTAACCCCACCATACGAACTCGGAATTCGATGATTCTTGTTCCTATGAGTCACAAATAATAATACAAACATAGTCCTTCAATCAAAACTCAATTCAGAGCTCTTTTTCTCAGTGCGATACCCATTTCGCTCGTTAAACAATTAACTCATGATTCGCGTCAAAAACCCAATCGCGACTTGATGAAATTAGGCCAAACCCTCCAGATCACTCCTATAATTCATTATCAAAATCCCGGAAGTCTCGAAATCAAATTTCGATCTCTAGAACTAAAAATGGACCTTTGGATCATTACATGCTTATGCTCAAAACGCCAAAATCTTCCAAAAACTCTTCCAAAACTTATCCGAGCCTAATGGGACCCCAACCAAGTATACTAACAAGTCCTATAATATGACATAAATTTAGTCGATGCCTCAAATTACATTAAAAAAAAATGCTAAAAACGTGAATCACACCCCAATTCAAACTTAATGAAACTAAGAACTTCCAACTTATATATTCGATGCCAATACCTAGCAAATCAAGTCCAATTGACCTAAAAAATTTCACACAAGTCATAAATGACACTACAAACCTATTCCAACTTTCGGAATTCCATTCTGACCCCGATATTAAAATTTCCATTGCCGACTGAGAAACACCAAATTTTCAATTTCGCCAATTTAATCCTAATTCTACCACGGATCTCCAAATCACGTTCCGGACGCGCTCCCAAGTCCAAAATTACCTAACGGAGCTAACCAAATCATAAAATATCCAAATCCGAGATTGAATACTAAAAAGTCAAAACTTGGTCAAACCTTTCAAATTTAAAGCTTCAAACTGAGAATTGTTCTTCCAAATCTATTCCGATTATCCTGAAAATCAAACTGACGATTTACATAAGTCATAATACATCATACGAGGCTAGACATGCCCGAGAATTGGAGAGCGAAGTGCAAATGCTCAAAACGATTGGCCGGGTCGTTACAGTCACATGCTTCATATAATGAACATAGACAGGAATATACTCAAAGAACACATAATCGAACTAGATCCGGTCCCAAAATAAAATGTTTGAAACCCTAATTTAGGGTAAACCATAAAATCAGCAGAGAAACAAGAAAAAATAATCACATACTATGTACAATGAACATAGATAGTAGATTTATTCAAAAAGCAACAAAGAATCGAACTAGAAAAAGATTTAAAACCCTAATTTAGGGCAAATAAAGGAAAGTAACAGGAATAGGCAGAGTCACGCATAATGAAGTGAATATAGACGAGATAATGCTAAAAATTAAAGTTTGAACCAGTTAGGTTCGAATCAAAGAGAATTTGAAACCCTAACCTTTAGGACTAAGTAAGAACCCACAAGATATACGTAAAACAATCGTACTCACAAAGAATACGGGATGAACACGGACGGAATATACAATAGGTTAAGGATTTTGAACCAGATTTAGTTTGAATCTCTTAAGATATGCTTGTCATTTTAGGCAAGCCATTAGGAAATACCGAAATCGGATAGCCAATAAGGAGGAGGGGCCAAATAAGGTAAGGAATCAGTGATTGATTTCATTTCTAGGTTTAGAATTAGGGAGGTTTGCCTAACGGCGCTAGGGTTTTGAGAGGAGACAGATGAAGGAGAGAAGGAGAGTACAGAGGCAGTGGTTTGGTGAAAATGGATTAGAGTTTGGGCGGATGAGTTAATTAAAAAGGGGTGGAGGTGTTTGAGTCGTTGATCTTCAGTGATCAACGGCTATGATTTAAAAGGGAATGGTCGGGGTTTTAAACGGGTATGGGTCTGGGTTAATAGGTTACGGGTATTAGGGCTGGTGTATCAGGTTGGGGTAATTGGGTAGTGTATAGGTACGAAAATAATTAAGAAAAAGGTTAAATTTTAAATACCAAATTAAATCAGTAAATAATTTAAATAATTAATAAACAATAAAAATATCACTTGTGCATGAAAAATATTTTAAAATATTACTTAATATTATAAAAAGTCATTTTCTGCATGAATAACGTATGCATACGGGCTATTATTGCAAAATATACAATTCTAGCCTAAGAATGCAAAAATATAATTATAATAAATATGTCAAAGATATTTAAAGATTAATACGGTTATAGATGATGAAAATTAAATGATAAATCATAATAACAATTATTTGAAATGCAATTAATAATTTTTTGTATAATAAAAATACAGGAATAAATTGGTTAAAAGCCTTTAAAATTATGAAAAATGCTTGTATATGCTCATGCACTATTTTGAAGGTATATATGTATATTTAAAAATATGTGAGGGAAAAATTAGGTATCAACACCAGACAATAGCTACAGAATAAAAATAATGTAAAAAATGTATCTACAAAATAATAGGTTGTTTAAGTATACAAATCTTATATTAAACAATTTATATGCAAAAAAACTACAAATTATATACAAAGAAAGTACAAACTATACAAAAAAATACAAAAAAACAACAAATTAAACAAAAATATGGATTTGACAATTGAATTGTTCCTACCTTTTTGCGCTGGACCTTTTCACCCCTTGGAACTTATTCATGACATAATAGTGTTTCATTGCACTGACAATTATTTGTTTGTTTTTGTAGACTTGGCCTACTTCAATAACATTTGGTGTATGTTCTGTTATGATGATACTTTAATATTCCACAATCGCCGGAGTTGTTGGCCTATCAACCAACTTCATTGTTCCGATGAACCTGCACTCAATTAAACATATCTACAATTTAGACCTACGTTGTCGATAGTTTGTAGTAAAATTGTAGAAGACGTGAAATTGAATACTTCAATAGTCATAAGAGTTAAACTACATTTGTTATGTAGTATCATTGTATATATGTTGTAGAAAATTTGTAGAACACATGAAACTGACAAAACATCCCCACTGAATTAGAGATATTGCATCCCAAATCGAAAGCATGCGCTGTTATACACAGCGGATACATTCATAAGCTTTTGTTTTTCTTTTTTGTCTGCATGTATACTCGAACTCTGATATCGTTCAGAATTTTTATTGGAGGACAATGTTCGTTAACAGTGTATTGGATTCCAATGATTTTTTCGGAGGTATCTATCATTAGATGGTCTGCAATTGTAGAATTCAATTGACTATAATTTGAATCCTCGCTAACTACAATTCCATATTTGTATCTCCCAATGCTATCCAGTGACCATTTAGCTGAAGCATAATCGCTAATTTTGACATTATGTCTCGAAATTTAATACAATTATAGATAATTATTTGTAAAAAAAATTCATAACCTTCACTTATGGTTTTGAAACCAGAGAAGACAGAGAAAACCAGAGAATAAAACTTGATTATCGTGCGATGATCGGCGTAATAGCAAGCTTAATTAAATTGATGATTGCGTTAGTAAAATCTTTGAAGAATCCTACGTGATTCCAAAATCCCCTAAGAAAGGAAGCTTACTGCAGAAAGGATTCTAGTTTAATATATATATATATATATATATTTTGCTGATAAAACTTGTTTAAATCGAGGAATTAATTAAACGTGAATATTTTTGATAATAAAGTTTCAAATAGTATATAAGAACGAAAATATCCCGCAATCACTCTAATTTGATTTGACTTGCCTGTTCTTATATATTTCTTTTTTACATTTTAATATTAATAGATATCTAGAAATACAGATAAAAGTTGGGTACTCACCAATGTGAAGGTTGGGGAGCTTTGACATCTAACTACAAGTTATACAACTAGCCCCCTAGCATCTAAGATGCATTAGGATTTAGGTACATCTTCTAAAGTTTGAAATTTCCACTTAATGTACTACAGTTTTTAGAATGACGAATGCACCTCTCCGAGAAACATGACGTGAGAAAATCTTAGAATGTAATTGATTTTTTTTTAAAAATGTAATTGAATTCAAAATTTAACTTACAATAAAATATTTTTATCGAGATGTGGAAAATAATATGAACGTTTTTATAAGTAAATCTATAAAAAAAAATTATTGTAAAACTTTTCGTAAATAAAACTATTATAAACAATCACTTGATATCAACGTTGTTAGTAACTTATAGATGTATTTCAAGTTATAATCTTTTAAAAGCAAACGATATAAGAGGTAAATTTAATCTTATTAAGTGGTTCGATATTTCAAAATAAAAATAAAGGAGAAGTAAATTTAATCTACAAGTGTATGTAGGTAAACCAGATGGCATCAAACCCTAAATAGCCATGGATCATCTCTAACTTCGTCACATTTCTTCTATTTTTACCTTTTCTCATTTTGCTTGCTAAATCCCGATTAATATAAAGATCCAAATATTTAAAAAGAATGTGTGTTCGGTCAAACCTCTATATAACTGTTTTGTTTGTTCCGTATTTTTTTGTTACTATAATGAAAGTGTTATCATAAAGGACATATATTATAACATAACATAAAAATCTGTTTTGATAAAAATTTAATTTTATAGTGAATGACTAATATATATATGCGGTTGTAGAGATGTGTGCATGTATAACATTTATTGGGGGTACAAATGACACATTTGCTAAACTCGGGTGTCTATGTGAAAATTACCCGAACAGAATTCTACCTCCGGTTCCAGCAAAGACGACTCCACGGTTTCCGGAATCTAACGTCAGAAGCCGTAAACTTTAAAAAAATGGGCTTTTCAACTCTTTCTTCATCGCCGGGACTCCCATTACTTCTCCATTATCAAAAACCAAAATTTTCATATTTTACCTCAAATCTCCAAAACCCATTTACTTTAAACCCTAGACATCATCTTAAAATGTCAAAAACATCATCAATTAAAGCACAAGCATCAGTAACTGACTTGGGAATTATTGAAAGGGCAATTCAATTGGTTCAATCTTCACCACCTACGTGGCAATCTTCTTTTCTAAGTAATGTAATTATCTTCACTTTGGGTTCTCCACTTTTAGTCTCTGGTCTGTCACTTTCTGGTATTGGGGCTGCTTTCTTGCTTGGTACTCTCACTTGGCGTGCTTTTGGGTCTTCTGGGTTTCTTCTTGTTGCCACATATTTCGTTATTGTAAGTAAAAAATTATACTATCTTTCTTCATTTTTATGTGCTTTATTTGTTCATTGTTATTTGAGGATTCTGCTTTGTACATATGGGTTAATTCCATTTATTCTCTAAGTGAAGATAGTAGGAAGAATAGATTGAGTCTATTAAAATTTCAGATCAATACATCATGAAAGTAGAATATTCAATTGTGAATAACAGCTTGCAAATCCCTCTTTAAGAGAAAAATTCTACCCCCTTTGATTGGACATGAAGTTTAAGTAATAAAGAAATACTGTTGAAACTTGTGATCCAAACAGGCTATAGACATTTCCGAAACTATTAATCATCTCATTAAGAGTGTCACATAAATTGGGATGAGTGAATATTTAAGTAAAATATTAGCAACAAAGTAATCATAGTAAATAAATGAAAAAAAGAAGAAGAAGAAGCAATAGCACCTTCTTGATAGAATAGTGGGAACTTCATAAGGCAGCCCGGCGCACAAGGCAGCCCGCGTTCAGGCAGGGTCTGGGGAAGGGCCGCACCCTAAGGGTTGTAATGTAGACAGCCTAACCTAATGCAAGTATTGGTGGCTGCTTCCATGGCTTGAACCCGTAACTTAATAGAAAATCTTTTATTAACCCGTCTAGATAGCTTCTGGTATGTCTTTCTACTGGATATAATGATGGATGTTATCAAGGTATACTGTCTCGTGGTTAGACTGATATATCCTATTTATAAAAGATGTCAGGGAACTTGGACTAATAAATTAAACCAAACAGGGAACAGCTGCTACTAAGGTGAAAATGGCTCAGAAAGAGGCTCAAGGGGTTGCAGAGAAGAGAAAAGGAAGGAGAGGACCTGGAAGTGTGATCGGCTCCAGTGCAGCCGGTTGTGTTTGTGCATTTTTGTCAATTAATGGTGTTGGCGGGGAGGCATTTACTCGCCTGTGGGAACTTGCATTTGTAGCCAGTTTTTGTACTAAGTTGAGCGACACTGTCTCGAGCGAGATAGGAAAGGCATATGGTAAAACAACGTGAGTACAGCCTCTTCACCTCCAGCTAATCACTAGGAATTTTATCAACTGAAAATGTATCTTGTTTACATAGAAACTGGAGATTTCATACTTTATTTGTTTCCGGAGCTTCGTTTATTCTTAATTGTAGAACTATTGAAAAGCACACAAACCACGGTTTTTTATTTCAAATGAAAAGAAAAAAAGTCAACGAAATTTGGTCCTTTGAAAACCTAAAGACCTGGAAAAGTGCCATAATTCGGTTGAATTGCCTATCAATATTGCAACATGCAAACGTGATTTAGTTTTCATCTTAACTCTGTGATCAGCTACGTTACTAAACACTTGGATTGGCTGCTCTTTGTTGTTCATGTGCAATTTTAGATAGCACTAGCTAGAAAGTTATCTCCCTTGGAAAGAAACCAGGAGCAACTCATACCATTTTTCGCTTTTATCTGTTCAATACTGTCATTAGCAGGATGGTGTTTTTAGGAATTTTCTGCTGAGTACTTGCATAACGATTGCAGGTATCTTGTCACCACATTCAAGGTAGTGCCTCGAGGTACTGAAGGTGCTGTGAGTGCTGAGGGAACCTTCGCTGGGCTTCTTGCTTCAGTTCTCCTTTCATTTGTTGGCTATCTAATGGGTCAGGTATGCCTTTCATGAACCATTCAAAATTTTGAGAAACTTTTGCTTATGCTGTGGTTTCTCTTCTGTACTTTTGGATAATCTGGAGATACTAGCCAATAAGAGGATTAAAAATATGACAACAAAAATGTCACTTTGAAAATTTTGGCGTCACGGTGCTGTTATATGATTAACTTTTTAGTACCATGAGGTCGGTCTACAACGGACTAGGTTGAGACCAGAAAAGAATTAGGTGATAAGTAATGCTGAAGAAAAGTTTGGAATGTAGGAAATTGAAATTGTTAGAGGAAATATTTGTTGTAGAATGAAGTGTTGGGCTACTGGAAGCACTATTAACTTTTTAGTCCCATGAGGTCGGTCTACAACGGACCAGGTTGAGACCAGAAAAGAATTAGGTGATAAGTAATGCTGAAGAAAAGTTTGGAATGTAGGAAATTGAAATTGTTAGAGGGAATATTTGTTGTAGAATGAAGTGTTGGGCTACTGGAAGAACTATTAACTTTTTAGTCCCATGAGGTCGGTCGACAACGGACCAGGTTGAGACCAGAAAAGAATTAGGTGATAAGAATGCTGAAGAAAAGCTTGGAATGTAGGAGATTGAAATCGTTAGAGGGGGAATATTTGTTGTAGAATGAAGTGTCGGGCTACTGGAAGCACGTTCTCATAATTGGGCTAATTAGGCTTGATGAGTGGGGATGTTTTCACGGGACTTTTGGCTTATTTCTTGAGGTTGATATAAAGGAAGGATCGTGCATTTGCTCACTAACATTTGTGTTGTTGAAATTTTCCTTATACCCCTAAATTAATAATGGTATGCATGTTGAAACCAGGAATCAATGTGGCAAGGTATGCCTATCCGTTTCAAACTTGGCCACAATAGAAGGTTGTGATTCTTATATGACTCTTGATAGCCTCCAAGTTGCCGTAGATTTTATTTTAAAATCTTACTTATTGATGTACTCTTTTGGAACCTTGTTTATGGTATTATAAAGAGCAACTGAAAGGGGTTTCACTGTGTTAGCAATTCTATTCTTCTCCTTTCCCTTCTAGGATTCGTGTGAACCTACAGAGAATTTCATGCTATGAAGGTGTACTGGCTGGAGTGGTAGTGGTAATCATGTGTAGTGGTGGTTTGGATCTTGATAACTCAAGTTTTTATATGATAATTCAGTGGCTGAGATTATGTATATTGATTTCTACAGAAATGCATGGTTGCATGTTTGTTGACTACATCTTTAGCTTTAACTGCCTGTGTTAATGACAGATACACTGCCATTCAGTCCACTCTATGTCTTCAGTTTTTTCTTCTGACCAGACGAATTGTTTCCAGATTAACGCACCTGGGGCTGCTATATGTGTAATTGCCTCCCAGATAGCAAACTTTGGCGAAAGTCTAATAGGCGCTTCACTCCAAGAGAAAGAAGGATTTCAATGGGTATGTATTTTTCTGAATAGAGGTCCAACGTTTATTTTGAGATGCTAAGTAACTTGCTCACCATTTTGTGTCCCTTAATGTTCAGCTCAACAATGATGTTGTCAATGTCATCAACATATCCTTGGGAAGTATTTTGGCCGTCTTAATGCAACAAATAATACTCCAAACTTAACGAACCTATGCACCTACTTGAAGCATGAGCTTGAATTGCCACTTCTTATTGCATACTTGCCATATTTTCAAGATGCAAAAGAGATCTTTAATGGGATTTACAGGTCTACAATACCATCCTAGTCAGAATCAAGACTTGGTTGATCGTCATGTTATTGTTATAGTCGAGAAACAATTCTGCATATCCCCCCCAAAAAAAAAAAAAATACCAAATATCCAGCATTGCACAGTTCAGTGTCAATGTATTGTTTCCTAGTCATTTGGCAAAAATATCCAGCATTGCACAGTTTTATGGTTGGGGTTACTCACTTGATAATTTATGGAAGATCCAATGGTCAGGACTTGTAGATTAGTAGATTACTAATTGGAAATTACTGATGTAATCTTATTTATAGCAACAAAAGAAACATTATTCTACTTTGTTGATGGCTTACTTCTTCCATGGAAATGACAAATCAAGCTATGTGAATTATGTAACTGTCTTCTAGCAACCAAAAAAAAAAAAAAAAAAAAAAAGCACTTGCCGTCCTAGGTTGGGAATCCACATTTTATTCCTTTTTTTTGCAGTTGAAGCAATTGTCCCTTTCGAGCCATACAGGGTTACTGTTTTGTAAGATAAAAAGTAAAAGAGAGATTATAGAAAGATGTGACTGACGTGTCAAAGAAATGAGAATATTATTTTTTTTGGGGGTATAATTTAAGGTGATAAGCTATTACTTTAACGATTGTGTCGTTGAAATATTTTGTTGTGCGAGGAAAGCACACGAAAAAGCAACAAGAATAACTTGATGAAGTATCATTTACATATACCAAATTAGTTAATTTAACCGTAATTAAAAAATTTAAAACGGTTTTATTGGTTATAGCCTGTTATAGTTTTAACATTCATTACCATATAGTCCATATCCAGGCCTCACTCTCGGAATTTCGGTTTTTTTGTTGTTGTTAGCATATATAGTCCATATCTTAAACATATGTTTCATTTTTTAATTAGTCATGGATTCTTACAATGAATTTGAAAATGTTACATCATATATTCAGAGTGTTCTTAAATCCTAACTTTTATTTAGTTATGATAAAGTGATAAATATTCATGTAGAAAAGAATAGTCCATATTCAGGCCTCACTCGTGAGATTATACTCAATTTGTTGTTGTTGTTGTTAGCATATAGTCCATATCTTATGGTTTAAACATTTGTTTCATTTTTTATTTGTCTTTCTTCATCATGGATTCTTACAATGAATTATAAAATGTTTATATTAGAATATTCTTAAATCCTATAACTTTTATTTAGTTATAATTAAGTGATAAATATTCATGTGGAAAAGAAAAACACACGCTATATATTTATCAATTTGCTACATGGATGAGTAATTTTTTGATAAAGCAATATCAGCAAAAGGTGTCCAGTTAAATTCTTATATAGCAGACAGAAGATGACAGCTAAACAAGCTGATGATTTATCAGATCCATAATGAAAATAGCGATGGTTGAAAGCATTAATTGAAGGTTAGCAGTTCATCTAATTATGGATTTTGTACTGGTATATAGTAAGAAAATGACACTCCATTTGTCCTATTTTAACTGTCGTTTTAGTATTTTATATGTTCATTTAAAAAAAAAAAAAATTATTAAGTTACCTCTATAAAATGATTCTTAAGAATTGAACAGTATTAATAAGAACTACTGTTTTTTTATTTAAATTAAAGGTATAGTTGGAAACAATTAATAATTTAGTCTTGCAATCCTAAAGTAATATTTCCTCCGGTCCACAATAAGTGATCAATTTGCTTTTTTTATTTTGGTCCAAAATAAGTGTTTATTTATATAATCAAGAAAGAATTCAATTTGTTTTTACAAAATTATCCTTATGCACATATCCCGAAAACGTTTTCTTACTCCTCATTGTATTAAAAATTTAATTAAGATTAGTTTAGTCATACTAAATATTTTTACATATAATTTAATATTTTTTTAATGGACGTGCCAAAAATAAATTGGTCACTTATTATGATCCAAGGAGTAATTATTTTGAGATAAGCTTTTGAACTAAAACGACAGTTAAAATAGGGGAAGGGAGTATATGAAAATGAAAAGGAAATAGCGACGTGATTAGCGGGAAAAAGCTTAGTACTACGTATTTATTGCGCCAACAAATGAAAATAACGGAAGCGGACAAAAAGAAATAAAGATGGGAGCCACTCCCAACTTTTTAATGCCAAAATAGTGGAAATTAAAGGATGAAATTACTTTTGATCCTTTATTAATCTTTTAGGGATTTGGTATTACAAACTCATCATGATTCCATTAATCTAAATTTGTGTCACATCAATTTAATGAGAAATAAATATTAAGATAATTTTTCATTTTCAGGATAACCAACATGAAATATGTACTAAAGGTGAAAGTTAACTCATTTGATGAGCTCCTTGTCTTCCACCGTGCCGGAGCTACATAGCTCCAAGAGACCTTCATCGGAAAAATATGTTATTTACGTAGGTAAAAAAAAATTTAAAATATATATACTGTATATTGCAATTACCTTAACTTTTTTGTGTATTTATTTTTTAAAATTTTAAACCACATAATAAAATTCTGACCTTCCACGGTTAGAAGGTAGATGGCAAACCCATTGGTAGCATAATATTTTCTTCCCCTTCGCTCCTTTGATGCAATACGAAAATATAAAAAGTGAAATGATAAAAATGAACCCTTTAGTTATTCTTGTGTTGGTGTTGATTGAGCATAACTTTATTGGTTGAGAAGGCAGACTCTTTACGATTTTTCGTGGTCAAATCACATGTTCATAGCTCATGTCCTATATGATAAACGTGGCGTGAAAAGTTGCTTAAATTAATTCTTTTGTCTTTTTCTTTTCGTTTATTCCAACAACCCAAAAAGAAAATAAAGGAAGAATTCGGTGTATGGTTTTTCCCTCGCTTGTACAACACCTAATCCAACATTTCTAATATCGTACGCGGGATGTTTGTCAGGATTCGTTGAGTCCTCTTGATTTGGTTGGTGCCTCAATGATGAAAATTTGGATAAATAAAAGATCAAGCAATTAAAAAGTTCAACAATAAAATATAGTATCATATTTTGGCTGAACCAAAAAAAGATATACTACTAGGGATTGAGTTTTGAGCTCAACCCCTCGTACTAATTTAGTTTTCTCATTATTCTTACTAGGATTGAAATTGCATTCACCTCTTACAACATCACATTCAATCTTCATTTCAGCCTAGTCGGATTTAGTATTTTAAAACATTTGATTACTAGTAAATAATACAGAATTCACTACGAATATCTATATATCTAGATAGTCCGATAGTAAGTATTAATAAGTATGTTGTCAGTCGAAAATTGCTTTAATTCACAAGTTGAATCAATAAGTATGGCTTTCTAGTACTTCTTTTGAAAAGTTTAAGTTGTATGTATTTGCGATAAATAGTTACGTACAAAAACATGCCATTACTTAGATAATTACATATAAACTTTTGATAATCATTTAGTAAGAATAACAACTAACCTCATATCACATATTAAAAGGCATTTCTGATATAAATAAATCTTTATATATCACTTAAATCCTTTTTAAATCCCTTATACTTGTTCCGCCTCTAACATCGGACATTTGCCACTACTCACGGGCTACCAACCATAAAGAATTGGAAAATTCAAAAATAAACTAAGATCTACAGATCTGATAATGTCCAAATACACACGTGGAATACAAAAAGGGACCCACCTGTATAAAAAAGAAGATAGCAAGGAGCCAGTTGAGATGTCACTATTAGACTGAGTTGACCACTAAAGAGAGTACTACTCATCTTCCTTGCGCCTGTCTTCATGCCTTGTATAGACTTTTTCCTTTATTTTGCTTACCCCCTGAAAACTATGTGCTAACTACAATTTATTTCATTAATAATAATAATTACCCTAATCTAATCAAGTGTCACCTTTCTGGCCACACCTTGATGTTTTATAAAAAAGACTAGTATTCATTTTCCCACTTTTATATTATTCCTGCGATATGTTGATTTTTAATCACGAGGACTACTATTTATTTGTGGGTTAACTGAATAAGTTTGATTTAAGATAATTGCACAAAGACATTAATTTTTCCTCAAATTCATATGTTGTGGAATATCGTGGGTTAACTAGCACACAATCACACACAAAGCAAATAGAGAAGAAAAATCAACACAAGGAACAACGTCTCTCTACCTTAGCCCTCAGCCCTCGCAAGGGCTCTATCCATTGCCGCACACATCAACCAAGTCTAGGCAACGCCTAAACTTGTTGACCTAATCTCTTCAGTCATAACACTAATCCGTCGATTTGGTTCTGTACCCGAAATAGCTTCTAGATAGCTATAACACTCAAACGCATCAACGGTTTCTGCAGCTGTCAAAGTAAATCCCACAGGATTTGTATATCGAAGAAGATTCCAATCAACGGTTTCTGCAACTGTCAAAGTAAATCCCACAGGATTTGTATATCGAAGAAGATTCCAATCAACTACGTTTGCAAATCTTTGCGATCGATTGATCACTCTCTTCTCTCTACAAATTGCAATGATATATGGTTGTTGAATCGGAGGAAGTATTAAACATCCTAATTTAGTTAAATGTTGCCTTACCACTCACCCGTCCATGCCTCCATGGTCATAAACCTAATAAACTATTCATATTCCCAGTTTTACCTTATTCCTACGATGTTGATCATGAGTACTACTACTCTTTCTTTGTCGCTCTAACTAAATAAATTTTATTTGAAATAATTGCACAAAGACATTAATTATTTTCTCAAATCTATCCTTACAATATTAGTCACTCAACCCCGGCTCACGCCCAAGGTTTTGCATTAACTGTCACACCCTCATGCTCATTCAGACCTAGCACTAGCCCTGGCGAACGGGTTTTTGAAGCTAGTTGATACGACAAATGAATTGTTACATACTCCTTGGCAGATTCTGATTTTCATGACTGCCTTCCTACTATCTTAATCAACCAAGGTATCTAGGGATGAATAATCATTATCTATTACTGCCTTCGGTCCACTTTATTTGATTTTTTGGTTGTTTTATCATATATGAAGAAATTCACCTTTTAATATTAATTAACAATAAAATTGATCATATTGTTCATTGGAAATAGAACAAATGCTCCTAGGCTCTTTACTCCAAAGGCAACTTTGAAAAAAAGAAATTAATTTCTACTTAATATTTGAAAAAATCAAATATTATGAACCAAAAAAAAAAAGTCAAAAATCTTTTAACGTGGACCGGAGGGAGTACTGTTTTTTCTAGAGAAACCTATTGACAATTTCCAAAAAAAGTTTGAGAAAAAAGAAAAAGGTTATTTTAGTTAGTGATTGTTATAATTAATTCAATTAAATAATTTTCTGAATAGTATGCTAAAATCTTAAACACAAATAAAAGGAGAATGAAGGAGTACATTTTATCATTATTAATTTAATTGAGTGTTGCCTTACCACTCGCCCGTCCATGGTTATAAACTATTCATTTCCCCACTTTTATTATTCCTAGCCTTTTGATTATTTTATCATGGGTACTCTTTTATTTTTATTTTTTTATGTGTATAGATAGATCTATGGTTTTGGAATAAAACCCAACCCCTCTTGGATATTGTTGTTTCCCCATGGAAGCCTCACCATCCAACATTGGTAAGAGTAATAAATTGTCAAAGGCGAAGAAATTTTCAAATACAAACGAGTTTAGTCTTGGAAATAGTCCATTTGTCTGTGGGTGGTGGGGTTCTTTGTTAACTAGTAGTAGTTGTTGCTCTTTCCCTTCATATTACTACTACTATTTCTTTACATTTTTCTTTTGGATTTCCTCTTCTTTCCCCGTTGCTTCACAACCTTTAGCCACTCCACCGACGACAGTACCACTACCACCCCTTTATAATCACAAATACAAAAGACTTATTATTTCAACTAGTGCTGCTTTGGGTATTTTGCTCTTTGTTTTCTTTTGTGTCATGGCTTTATTCAAGTGTTTAGGTTTCAAGTTAAAGCGACGGAGTGGAGTTGTTGATTCTAAGGTTGCAGGAGATGAAGAGGAAAATAATGACTGCTCAAAAAAGTTTGGTGTGAGGAGATTTACGTGTGATGAAGTGGAGAAATTTACTATGAATTTATCACGGTCTAGGTTAATTGCTTATGGAGGATTTAGCACAGTTTATTTAGCACAATTTCCTGATTCATTGCTTGGGGCTGTTAAAATAATAGACCTAAGCAGTGAACGTTTTCACAAAGTTTACAAGCAAGAATTGGATATTTTGCTTCAAATCCAACACGAAAACATAGTCAAATTTCTTGGATATTGTGATAATGGAGAAGAAGGGATGTTGGTATTTGAGTATATTTCAAATGGGACTTTACAGGAGAAGTTACATGGTATTGATGGTAGAAAAATGTCATGGAAAAATCGTATGGCTATAGCATTTCAACTTGCTAAAGCTATTGAATATTTACATGATAAGTGTACACTCCCTATAGTACATGGTGATATAAAAGCTTCAAATGTGTTACTCGACAAGAAATTCAATTGCAAGTTATGTGATTTTGGGTCAGCTAAAATGGGATTTTCATCAACAATTTTGCCACCAAATTCGTCAACGAATCGTATGATGCTTGGTTCACCAGGTTATACAGATCCTCACTATTTGAGAACTGGCATTGCCTCAAAAAAGAATGATATATACAGTTTTGGTATAATTATTTTGGAATTAATTTCTGGATTTGAAGCACTTTCCTCAGATAGTGGAGAAAGGCTAATATCAAAAGCTGGTAATATATTAAGGGATGCAACTAAGGTAGCAGAAATGGTTGATTCAAGACTTAACGGAGCTTATGATTTGGAAGAAGCTAAGGTTATGGTTTCATTAGCAGGATTATGCCTAGGTGATTCACCAAGCCTTAGGCCCTCTGCTTCTGAAATTTTAGATACTATTACTTCTTCAATTTCATTTCAGTTTTCTCCTGATCAAAAAATTTGACTCATTATTATTATTATTGTCCTTAAAAGGGTGAATAACAAATGTCTCTTAAGTGAATGATGTAAATTAATTTGTATAGGGTATTAGGATTCTGTTCTGCTGTGTTTGTTTGAAAGAGAGGTTATACTTAGTACTGTAGGGAATGAATTCAGTTTGAGCAATTCCATGCTTAAATTTGAAATTTGAATTTGAATGCATCGTTTTCACAAATTCTCAGGAATATTTTATTTATTTCCCCTTTAATTTTTTGTTGTTGATGTTTTCGAGTCAATCTTGCAGGCATACATTAATGGGAGGGCACAATGTTCCTGACGAATAATAAATTACGTACAATAGAAGTGACCCAAAAAAAAGAAAAGAAAAATGGCTCCCTGGCACTTGATGGGCAACCACAACTCCTAATATAAGATTCGTAAAGTAAAAGGCTAGCACGTTTATTTTCTAAAGTCATTTTTCTACAGAATAATTTACATTATCAGCAAAATAAGGCCATTCGGACTATCCCATTACGAAATACTTCCAATCTACTGAAAGCCAATTTTCTTGCTTCTGCTTCGGATATGGAGCCTGGATTTAACTTATATGTAGTGATTGTGGAAATAATTTTTCACTATCAACAGATTTCAGTTGTTGTGCTCTTCTATCTTTCAGGTGATCTGACACTATTACGATATACTTCTTCCGTCCTAGTTTATGTAAACCTATTTTCTTTTTGATCCGTTCCAAAAAGAATGACCCATTTCTAAATTTGGAAACAATTTAGCGCTTAAATTTCCAATTCTACAAGTTTTTATAACAATACAAATACTCTGGACCTATTTTTGACTTGTTTAGGATCACAAACTCCAAAAATCTTATTTTTTTCTCAAACCCCGTGCTGAGTCAAACAGGTTCATGTCCACTCACTCGAACGGAGGGAGTAAACTCTTTATATAGCGTCTAGTCAAAGAAGTCTAATACTAATAGCTGTTACCTTGTTAGCAGGACAATTACAGGAGGGTAGACCCCAATTTTAGCCTAAGTTTCTCCAGTGCGGGACTAGGCAACGCATGTGTTAATGTAGGGGACCAAACTGTAAAGCTTTTTACAGCTCTTACAATAATTGGTAGGTACGCTGCCTCTTCATTTCGACCAATGAATTTGAACGATATCCAGCAAGCTTGAATACTTCTATGATCAGAAAGTTCTGCCAAAGATAATAACATGTTGCTCCCATTCCTCTTTATTTTCCTGCTTTGCTAATCTTCCCCTTTGGTCACTTCTGATCAAATCTTTCTTGTGATTTCTATTCGCTAACAATCTCAACCGATCGACCGGAGTAAAACAAACTAATATGGAACTGCTAAAGATGAAAAAAAACTCAAGGTAGAAACTAGAAAGTGAAAAAATCCAGTAACATCCAAGTTTGGCAAGGAACTAGGAGTAGCATGGACATTAAAACTAGTTCTCAAATTAAAATGTCATTGTTACTACATTTTAGGAAGGGACTCTTGAAACCTCCTCCTGTTTTCCTGTTCAACTTTCATTGAGCAAATCATGGAACATATGCATACAACTAATGAATCTGCAGAAATTATCGTCAATCAATATTTGTAGTACCACAAGTCCAAAATTCAATTACTGAACTGCATAGGATATATATTTCACTAAATAACAACACAGAACAATTTTAGCACTCTCTGCTGGCTTAGCCTCCAACAACCACTCGAGAAGAGAAATAAAAATGGAATATAGTAACTCTAGTTGGATCGATAAACGCTCAATTACATCTCAAAAGGAAAAAAAACGGCCACCACAAACCGTGGTGTCATTCAACAGCCATTTTTCTTTGGTTCCAAATTGTCGGAATACAGTCTACAGTGATCTTGAGAAACATCTTCATTTCTTGTACAATTTCTGGGGATAGGAGTAGAACTAATATACTTTTGACATTAATGTGAGTTCTATGTAACTGCAGCAAACAAGGCCGATTACTTACAAAGGAGAAACACACATTAGTCATTGCTCAAAATAACTTCAACTCAAACTTCAACTACCACAAATCACTCTATCTAAACACCTATCACTAACGTGAGTGAAAAGCTTAGGGATCTGAAACACCTATCACTAATGTGAGTTGAAAAGCTTGGGGAAAATGCATTAACACTGCCTTCTTCGTTTCAGACTAGTACCACTTGGAGGTCGCTGTTGAAGGTTATGCGAAGGGGAGTAACTAATGTCAGGCACAAACATTGAGCAATCAAACGGATTCTGGTAAGTTTTGGGCCAGTAAAGTCCAGAGGCCGTAGGCGGGGAAGGTACTTGTGGCACTGCCCAAGATGTGTCTGGAACCTGACCCAAGCACTCATCACCATCTAGTTCTTCATCTTCAAATCTCAAGATAGACGAAGAGTCTGACTCTCCAAGTTTCCCATTATCCGCCTGATAGATTTCAAATTTTCAATGCAAGAAGAACAAAAATAGGAGCCACTCTGATTATTGAACATAATCCTGTGCAACTTATTGATAGTCCATTGAACAGATTATCTATTTATCTAAGCATTCAACTTTGGCAAAGAGGTAAGAAATATACTGAAACTTTCCTTTGGGAAATGAAACACAGTTGAAACAGAGAAAAAATCATGAATGAAGATAGAACCCAGTCTGCTTGGGTTACGCCAGTCTTGTCTAAGTCAAGTGATGGTGAAACACTTGAGCCGCCATTTACAGTCAAAAACAATGTTGTCAAACTCTTCAATAAAATACCTTCACCAACATGACTCCCCACTTTTGACTAGTCATATTTAGAAAATATATGGTCGGAAATGTTTCTTTAACAACTAAGCACCCATAGGAAAAAATAATGTGATTGACAAATAGAGGCATAATTTTTGTAGCAAAAAAAAAAAAAAGAGCATGACGTAATAGCTAAAGCTGCTTCTTAAAATCACAACCCTAAGCAAGGTTATTAATCCGGACACATTCTAATATTGATGCTGCGCCTTGACTGTCTATATTGAACCCTAATCAAGACTCAGAATTCCAAGCATTCGAGAGCCCATGGATTAGTTGGCAAAGTGCAAGTCCACCAATATGGCAATAGTCTAACGATCTTTAGCACCTAAGTGTTCGCCATATGACAGGGGAAGGGCAAGTTTGTGGCAAAATGTATCTGTCCAATTAAAAGATTGTTGGGGGCTAACAATGTCGATTCCGCCTAAAGTGGTCCAACCAACAGATAGTCCAATCACACAGCTCATTTTTTTCCAGTTACATGTCTTCAGATAAAAAGATGTTTTTCTAGGTTCCTTGTTGGGGCAAATACATGTACACAACTTAAACCCTGAAGTACACGTAACAGAGCATGCATGCCACACAACCGCACAAGATTAGGGATTTCTCACGTTTAGATGATTAGTTCAGTACAACCAAGTCTAGTGAAGGAGATAATTAAAAATAAAGGCGAACCACTAAAAGAATAAATAATGAAATAAGATCTAAATCATACCTCAGATTATGAGTCATCCATTGTACGCATAATTCTGATTGAAATGCAGTCCAAGAAATTCATCTAATATCCATTGTATATACAACAAACAACAAAAGCTAAGACTTAAAAACGTACCCTAGATGATCCATCATCCATGTATCCATAATTCTGATTGAAATCGTTCAGGCCAATAAATTCATCAAACTGCCATTGCGGAATACTTCCAGCTGCAGAACCTCCAGCAAATGGAGATTTAGTAGAAGCAAAATCCCCAAGACCACTTGCCTGGGGAGGTAATACTTTGTTAAATTGAGCATCCAACGATATTGGGGCATTTCGTTTAGAAAGTGGAGCAGACTCTGCCTCTGAAACCTTCTGAATGGACTGTGACGTCCCTGAAGATGACACACCACCAGGATCAACAGGTTCAAGTCCTACTTTCACTCCAGTAAGCAAAAATCTTTGGTGAGCTGAGACATGAGGATTAGCTGTGTGAATAGCAATATCACATTTTCGGCAAAGTAAAGCCCGATCCTCGAGACAAAAGAAATAGCCAACTGCTTCCTGCACAAATAAGATTCTTTTAACAATATTTAAAGTAGTTAAACAGTAGTAAAACTGAAGATAATACATCAATTACAGATAGACAAACATAGGTTATGTACATCTAAAATTATATTGAAGCACAGAAGAGGAAGACTTTCATTAGAAAGTAGTAAAACCTGATAAACATGAGGAAACATATCTGTTTTGGCTCCACAAAGGGAAAGGTAAACAAAAACCTTAGCCAGTCAATCAACTCCAGAAAAGAAAATGAAATCACTTTTGCTAAGTCAAATGGGTAACTTCTGCCTCATATGACTGTACGATATCCAATTAACTACCAACAAAATCCTGAAGGTGATTAAACATCCGCAATTACAATAGAGTAAAAGGTCGGTAATGTTCATGATTTAATATGATGAGCACATGATCTTCTCTAGCAGAGAAGTTATAGGAACAAAGGATTGCATGAGCATTACATATCCCAACAGGCTCATTAAATCGTATGCGATCCTAAGCTTTCAACCATTAATTGAGCTTCTATACATTTTTCTTAACATGGCGTTATATCCCCTTTAGAGAAGAGGTTTTTTCTCTTTTCCTTTTATTTATATATTTTGAGAAGTGCATTCCCCTTAGACAAGAGGTGTGGGTTGCAAGAGCTAACCACGTAGTTTTCCGTCTATAAATATTCACAGTTATGAACTGGAAAACTCCAGATTAATGTTTCTGTTTCTTAATATCTCGCTAAAGGGACTGCCAAATAAACAAAACAGGTACACCATAGTTCAACACTAAGCAGCTCCAGACAAGCTCTCCAAATGCCTTATGCGAACCAAATCCTACATTAAGTTCCACGAATCAGCAGCATTCGGTGGAACCATAACCAATCAAGATGGCAATTTTTTTTAGCTTAGACCTCCATATGTCTATCAGTGCACAACATCTTGAGGATCGCCCTAACCACTCCCTGGCAGGTTTCGGGAAAGAATACCCTGGATCTCCTTTCTTTATTTTGTTCTTTCTCTTCCTTTTTTTTAATGACTATGTTGCCGGGCCAGCTAATGCGCACCTCGACTATTCCATCAGGTACCGGCTACCTTCCGATAAAATAAGATTAGCACCTAGATATTAACTTTACTCACATATGATTCCAGAAAACAAACAATTCGAAGCTAGTGCAGCAGCAGTCACAATATAAGACTTACTTATATAATAGTAGTGTCAATAAACCAAAACGTCACTGTCCTCTGAGTCATAAGATTTAATAAACAAAATAAATAAAAACCGAATATTTCTTAAACTAATCTTAAGTAGAAGATATTTGTAAAAAATAAGTCAAAGACCTCGAGTTTATCTATGATTAATTGATGCTACAAGAAATATAGAAATCAACATAACAGATGTTGAATTCTGTACACTCGAGGAATTACAGTGAATCCTTTCAATTAGAAGATGAGTAAATACATGAAGTAAAAGGAAAGGTTTATATACTATATATTACCTGGCAGATGTCACACTTAGGCATGGAAGAAGAAGAACCAGCGAGAGGAACTCTCTGGTGCTTACTAGCCAGCTTATTAGCAGCATGAACCTTCGCATCACAGGACCAGCACAGCGCCGCCTCGTCGGCACAGCACAACACGTTCGCCTCCGCAACCTCACAAACGTTACACTGAATCTTCATTACCTCTTTCTCTTCAGAAAACTAGAAAGATCTATGCTAAGTAGTGACAAAAAATGAAAAGATCTGCAGCTGCAACTCCAACTGCAAGTGGGTTTTACAGGGGGACCGAGATGGTGGGTTTAGGCAGTAAATGAAATCCGAATAACGGTGAGAATACCTGGAAATTTCAGTTTTGGATTTTTTAGTATTTGTATGGTTGCTTTGTGATACTTGGGGAAAAAAGAAATGGCTGTTTTTGAGAGAACGTGTCGGGTTTAGGCTGGTGACCCGATGAGCTGGATTTGTAAGGAGTTTTTATAGTGACACGTGATTTTTGTAGGTTTTAATTGGGGATTTTGATATAAATATCATCCTCTTAGCAACAATAATAATATCCATTAAAGTATTTTTATCTCTGGCATCTTTATATAAAATCCAAGCAATTTGAAAGTTTTGTTCTTTTTCGGAACTTAAAACAAAGATTGCAAGTTTTTAATGTCTGACTTAATAATCAATGATTCCAATAACAGGGTTGAGCGTGTTTGACATAACAAGTTGTGGACTTGGGTTTGACAGGTCGAGGTTTTGGTTACATAATCCAAAAACCTTTGGAACAGTTTATAATGGTAAGGAGAGATTATTATTAACTTAAAAGCTCTCGTCTGAAACAAAGTATAGAAGTCTCATAACAAATTCTGCGAATGGTATCAACTTGCTCATATAATATCTGATTCTCCTTTCTAAAGGGACTCGATTCGATAGCTTTGATGAGGCCGACAGGCAATTTAGTGCGCCAACCTAAATACCTTGTTGCTTTATACTATACTGCTCCCTCCGGTGCAAAATAAATAATTTTCTGGGTTTTTTCTTGTGATTCAAAATAAATAATTTTTTCAAAATTCAAGAATGAATTTATTATTTTTTTTCCTACATTGTCCTTGAAGTAAATAGCGTTGAAATATGTGTTAGGATGAAGTATTCGAAAGCATCCTACTTTAATTTAATGATCGTCAGAAGCAGAGAATTCATTTTTTTCTTACCAAGAGTTAGTAGCATGTCGGAACAAAAATGTTACTGATATTCTTACACTACTGATCTTCCTTTTAGTCATCTGAAAAATTTATCCAAAACATTTTTTGTTGCATCAGTATGATCTTCAACGCCATTTGACATTTGTTTGAGAAGGTACTTTTTTCTGAACTTATCTTTCCCGAAAACTTACTGCTTGTTTTAATGGTTGTTACCTATTGTATTGTATCGTATTATTATTTCAAATATAATATTTATTTTGCTTGTTATTTAAATTTGATGAAAAGTGTCGGATCGACATATTTGAAATGGCGGCGTCATTACCTTGCTTTTTTCTCTCATTTTAAATAATCATATTTTATCCTTTACCTTGTTTTTTCATATAATAATTCTATTTCTGTATCCTATTTTTTTGTTGGTGTGTGGCTTCGTGAAACAATGTTACACGATACAATCTATCCAACCATTGTATTCATCAAATAATACCAGTATCATACAATATGATACATTATGAAACGCCATGTAATAAATGACTTAAATAAGTTTAGAGAAGAAAAATCTGAACCAAACAGAATGCTTGTTTTTCAAATATGCCAGCGGCTACGCATTATATCCCTTTTTACCTTCAACGCCAGAAAATTATTAGAGCAATTTTTCTAGTGCTCAAGCTTCCTCTGACTCTTTTGAACAAACAATACATATTTTAGATTACAGATAAAACTAATCCAACAATAAGGATATAGCCCACAAACTACACAAGCTCCATTGTAACTACACCAGAAGATGCTTCCCTTTTCCTATCGGTTTAGTGTGTGTGAGAGAGAGATAAACCTCATAACACTTCCATAAGGAGGAATCGACTCTATCGCCTCAATGTTCATACTATGACAATGTCTTCAGGCTCAACCTGAAACTTACCTCTCTTGCATGATTTTGAAGGATGATCCACAGTTTCTTCCTCTTTTGTGCTCTATTAAGAAGTGACAGGGTTTGCGGAGTAACAAGTCTAGAGAGCAAAAGCCTAGGGTATAACCATCTTTCCTGCAGAAGAGCTGTGAAAGGGTAAAACTACCACATCTAGCATTGTGCACTAGGACAAAAGGTTGCAACAGTTAACAGGGAGAACCTGCAAAACTGTTACACCTTCATGCAAATAATTATAAGAACTCAATTCTGTATGTATGCATTGTCATGATATCAAGTGAGATGGCAAAAAAACTTTCAATGTTGGAGCATTGGAAGAGAGTTCAATGATATCCCCATGTTGAACAGAGTGGACAAGATGAGAGCCATCAATATAAATCAGCCCTTCTTTGCAATACCAGGCAATCTCCATCAACTCCTCAGGGTTCACAATGCCGTGCATCAGGCTATTGTAAGCTCCGGGGGCAATGGGTTCTCTCACCATATACTGGAGATCTTTGGATAAAATTGGCATTGCAAATCCACCTGCTGAAAGCATTGCAGCTGTTGATCCAGCAGCAGTAGACACTCTAAGTCCACTTGATCTGCAATGCACCAGAGAAGAACAAGACTGCTCCTCTTTCTTTGTTCTATGAAGAGAAAACATCATTAAGCACCTTTCCAAAGCAGCATAAATGAGAAGTATGCTTCATATGCTACAGCAAATAAAATATTTACCTGAATGAGAATCGGGAAACTGTAGCAGGACAAGGATGAGCAATCAAAACATCATTAAGTGCGTAAGGTGACAGTTGTTTTGAGTTGAGAGTGACTGACATCCTTGAGACTTCAGAAGGTTTAGCACGATTTTCAAGGATGTCATCTATTATCTGCAACAGAAGACTAATAGTTAAGACCTTGAGCAGTTTTTAAAAATTAAGCCCCCCATCCCCTACAAGAGAAAAAAGATCGTTAAGCAAGAGTTGTGGCAGCATGAGAATGAAAAAGCTATGTTCCTACCTGAAAGTGAGTTTGCTTTCTCTGAGCATGAATGATTAATTTGTGTTGGGAGTCACCCCTTTTATATACATTAAGTCCACATGAGAAGAAACTAATAATACCCAAGCTGAAGCAAGTTAATGTAAAAAGAGAAATATTGGCAGCTTACTCCCCTACTAAAACTAAAACACGACCATGATACAACTAGAAGATATGTAGGAACATCATTGTATTGAAGCAGACTGTTTCATGTTTTTATGGAACAACTATTTGCGGCTATTGATCACCATGCACCTTACCCTGTGGTATTCTGAATAAACAACTTTCTGTGCTCCAGGTTTGCCATAATGACTGCAACAACATACCCAGTAAAATCCCACTAGTGGGGTCTGGGGAGAGTGGTTACCCCTACCCCGAAAATGTGTGAATACTTAGTGAGTTCAAAAGATGATCCATAGACATAGTTTTTTGAAGACCAGTAATTAGCTTACTTCAATCTTTAGTTTCTTCCCAAGAGTTCCCCTACTGTAGTTCAAAGAAATAATCTTTCACTGGTAGTAAGCTTTCTTAGCTAGTGATACCAAACCATTACATAAAAGAACAGGATCTCTTGGAAACTTCAACGCAGAATCGGAATGTAGAGAACAAAAAGTAACTTTTTGCTCTTTTAAAAGTGTGATCCAGTACGAGAGAACCTTAAACCAAATAAGGACAAAGAAATTGAACGTGATATAATTCCAGACAGTTCCATAAAATCATCCATGCACACAGAAAAGAAAAATAAATAGAACAAGTCACCCTACACCTCAAGGTAATGGGCTCCGCTTTGCCACTAGAGTGAAGTCTCACTGGCGATAGCAAGAGTAACTAAAAACAAACTTTAGGCACCACAATGACCAGAAAACCAACCATCTCCACAGCACCTTATAATTATATCAATAAGCATACACTTGAATTTACTCTGACGTGTTAATATTCAATAGTACTTTAGCACATTAAACTAATCACGGGCAATCATACAAGGTCATTAGTATTTTTATGAGAACTTAAATAATAAGTAACAATGTCTTACTTGTTCAAAGTTCTTGACAGTTGCCGCACAAAGAAATCCTGTACTCCTTGAAGCGTCAAATTCTTCACTGTATTCTTCAACCTAAACCACATAAAAAGTGACATAGTGACTTGCAATAGAAGTCATCGTAGACGGAACTGAATATGGATTGTGAAGAAATTGAGAGCCACAGATCATTAAATATTGCAGAATGACCTCACCTCTTTTGCTTGAGTTGGGTCAGAATTTACTCCTAGAACAGGAATCGAATTATCCATAAAATGGCTTGCCTGCAATAATGTACCATCTCCTCCTATTGTAACTACTAAATCTACATCACGGATCGGCCGAGATAGATTAAAACGATAAACAGCTTCCCAATCAACAAGCTTTTTCCTCAAAATGTTCTGACAGAAGTTTATAGCCTCCTTGTGAACCAGACGTCTATTGTCTAGATATTTTAATACCTGCAATAACTTCATGCGTAGAAGTCTCACCCTACTGAAGCATCAGACTTTATGAATTGAGGCATACGCCAGTCATTAGGGACTTCAAATATTTGTCAAATAACATGTAAAAAAGACTGTCATGTTCAAAATGATTGGAATACAAGCTAGTTATTATTGGTCAAAGAGTCTCAAGAGTTGAAAGCTATTCTAAATTCAATAACGTATTACCTGGTCATTTCAAGACATGGACTACCAGAATCAACCTGATGTTACCAGTCAGTTGCTTGCATACTTCAAAGTTTCAAGCTTTAACACCTAATTAATTATGCAAGTAACAATCGATAAAACAACTAGAAGCACCAGTTTCAAACAAGACCAAATGGCGTTCTTCTAGTTCTGCTTTCTTGCGTTTGAGACTTTTTAGAAAATCTTGACTTTCTAGGGATTTGTTTACTACCCAATTTTTAATTAAACAAAGTCAAACAGACCAAAATGAATGCAACTTTTCAAGTCACTTAAAACACCCTTCGTCACTAGGCTACCTCTCTCAATTGCATCACGGAGTTCAAGATTTAATATGTATGTATAAAAAGTAAAATCTGACAGGTATCCACAGGCGAGGGGTGTTCAATTGACCGCCCTTTAGCCACTGTAGCTCCGCCGCTGAACCCAAAACACCAAGAGCAGGCAAGCTGTGTCCATTGCCTCAACTACTACGAATGCATATATATAGTAAAGAAGAGCTCTACGGAATCACCACCAGCAGGTACATAAGTTTGAATGAAGAAATAAGCATATAACTGGCTTTGACATATTATCAAACATTTAAAATACACATACTAAACAGAACGAGTTGACGCATAAACCTGCTGACTTTTCTCGAGTTTTTAACAAATGTAGCAACAACAGAGAAAGAAAAGACGGTAGATATCAAGTTGCTTTTAAATATGTGAGATAACCTTAGGGTTTCTGAAATGAAAAATGTTATCTGATTGGTTTGTTGGTAACACATCGAAAGGCTTTAATAACAGCAACAAACGTCTCCTCGCCATTGTGATTTTGTTTCCTTTTTCTCCTTGCTTTCGGTGATTAACGTGTAAATCAGCGGACCAAAGTCACGGAGAGTAGTAAAGTGAAGAACTGAAGCTGCCTATTCCATGAGAAAAGGGTCAAGCTTCTCGGGTCCCACTGTGCTATACCAGGATCCGAATTTAATAACGGCTCGTTTCACCTAACTTTTGTTTATCGCGGCAATGTCAAAACTAATTTTATAACGTAAAAACAACTCAATTATGTATATATCAAGAAAAAAATTGCCAGAATATGCAAGTACGATCCAAAATGGCACAATTAAGTGGGCGTTTGGATATAAGAATTGTAAAATTCCCAACAAAAAAAAAGTGAAAATTGTATTTGAAAATTAGATTGTGTTTAGACATGAATATAATTTTGGATTGTTTTTGAAGTTTTGTGAGTGATATGAGAGAAATTTTGAAGAAAAAAAAAGTTTTTTGGAGTTTTTCAAATTTTTGAAAAATTCCAAATTCATCTTCAAGTGAAAATTAAAAATTTTATGGTCAAACAATGATTTCGAAAAAAATCAAAAAATTCGTATGTCCAAACGGGCTCTAAGTTATCATGTTGGAAACCCACTTTATTTGCATAACATGCAAAATCTAGAGTTAATTTCACATAAAATCACTTATGTTATCCATTAACGCTGAATTTACAATTATTTTTTGTCACATTGGGGTAATTGAGTTTTGTTTCCTAAAAAATGGTAAAGTTATACTTTATTCACTTTAACAGTAAAGTTATAAAGATATTTTTGGCCACATTATATAACTAACTCACCATATATGTAAAAGTAAAAGTCACCAAAATTTTATACATTATAACAACAAAATATACCAATCAATATGACTTTAGTGTGTGAAGTTATTAATTTTACGATTATAATAAGTCAAATTACTTTAATGTGATAAAATATAGTTTGTGAACTTGGAGGAGGAGGAATTTTGTCTGAAATTTGCTTATATCGGCTATTTGCGCACAAAACATAAAACCACGAAAATTACACTCCCCCGGACGGTTCATCAAATTATTTTATTTTTTAATTTGTTATAAAATTAGTCTTCTTCTTCATTTAGAAAATCATAGTTCTTTAATATTAGAAGCTTGAACTTCTTGTTTGGGAGTAGAACTAAAAGTTAATGACTGATTATTGTTAAAATCGTTTGAATATTGGTAAATTTGAGCTTAAATTCAAAAAATCAAAGTGGGTCTTCTTGATTTGGTATTATTTGACTAAATTGGTGATTGGGGATCGTTTGTGTTGGCATTTGAAGATTTTATTTTAAATTTGAGATCATTTGGAGCATATTTTAGGTAGTTTGATCGAAGTTGAAATTGCAATTTCAAAAACAAATTGTTGAACAACACAGGAAAGGTATGCCAATAGAGTAGACTTTGATAAATAATTTAACAGTTGGGTCCGTTGCATATAACACAAAATCAAGCCAATCTGGTAGAGTTTGTTGAATAATTGAAGGAAATTATACCTCATGTAGCAAAGGTATACTCCCTATTTATTATAAATCAAAACTATTTTAAAATATATTTTTCTACAGCTACCTTTTATATCTTATAACAAAATAGGTATTTATTGTATATACTACAATTGAGGCATGAAATACGTTGTATATAATTTCTCTTTCTCTTTTTCTTTCATTTAACACACAATTATCTCTCAAAATCCCAACAAAAATTTTCTTCTTTATCTCTCTTCCTTCGCTCTCTTAAAGTACACCGGATATTACAATAGATTTGTACTGCTTAGTTTTTACGCCGAATTTTTGCAATAGATTGGTACTGCAATATTAGAAAGAAAGAGATTGCGGCTTTCTTCTACGCCGGATATTGCAATGGATTCCTCTGCACGGATACTGCAATATTTTTTGAATTGCGCATAAAGTCAGAACAAGAATAAAAAAAGAATCAAAGTGTTGAGTGACACCCAATTTGTGACTTGACCAGTCAAAGAAGTCAAACAGCGTTTTGGGTTAACAACCAATTTGTTTCGATCAAGCACGGAGTGGACCACATCTTGACTAAGCTTTTGAGGGATTTCCGATGATTCCAAGAGGAAATTCAAGTTTTATGTTTCATAAGCGCCCAGATTTTTCAGTTTTAGTCACATACAATGATATATATATACACTGTATTATATACAAATTCACTCAAATATATTATATTTTTATATTTTTAAGGTTTATATTTTTTTAATACACATGTATTCGTGCATGAATACAAGATATTGACATTGAAATACACTAAATACAAATATTAAAATATAACAGAATATAAACAGTCAATACATTTAATATTTAAAATACAGTAAAATAAACTGAATACAAATAGAAAGTGAATACAACCAATGAAATATACTAAATACAACAATAATAACATTTGAATAACTAAAATATCGTTAATACAAATAAATTTGAATACAATGAATATAAAATAGCGAATACAATAAATACAAATATTGAATCTAATGAATGCAACAGTAAAAAATAATAATATTGAAATGCACTAAATACAAAAGTTAAATACAACAGTTATGTACAACTGAAATCATTCTAATTAATTGGGTTGATAATGAGTGTAACAACTCGGCCGACCGTTTTGAGAATTAGCGTCCCATTCGGGGGCTTCAGGTCACGAGCAGCTTGTATTATGTGTTATGCCGTGCGTGCGTGGCCGAGTTCAATTTTCGGATGATTCGCGATCAATTTGGAAGAAGGATTCCTGTTTTAAAAGCTTAAGCGATAAAAGTTGACCGAAGTTTTGACTTTTATGTAGAGGACTCCGAAATAGGATTTTGATGATTCCAATAGCTTCGTATGGTGATTTTGTACTTACGCTTGCGTCGGAATTTGGGTTTGGAGGTTCGTAGGGTAATTTAGAGCATTTTGGCGAAAATAAGAAAGTTGAAGTTTCTGGAAAGTTGAGAGGTTTGGCCGAGAGTTGACTTTATAATATCGGGGTCGGATTTTGATTTCAAGAGTTGGATTAGCTTTGTTATGATATTTGGGACTTGCATGCAAAATTTGACGTTGTTCCGGGTTGATTTGATCTGTTTCGGCTCGAGTATTAGAAGTTGAAAGATTTGAAAGTTCATAAGTTCGATTCGTCGTGCAATTTGTAGTTTCGATGTTGTTTGATGTGATTGGAACCTCGAGAGGGTCCGTGGTATGTTATGGAACTTGTTGGTATGTTTCGGCAGGGTCCTTGGGGCCCCGGGAGTGTTTCGGATGGGCTACGAGCCATTTTCTTATGTTTTTGAATGCTGCATTTCTGGTGTCCTTCTCTGCGATGGCGTAGGTAAAGTCGCGATCGCGAAGACTGTTTGGTGGGCTGGTCTTTTTTCCTCTTCGCGTTCGCATGATGTGGCCCGCGAACGCGTACGTGTGTATACTCCTTCTTTGCGTTCACGCTCATAGTTTCATGTTCGCGTAGCACAACCTTAGCATCTTGTATTTTTCTTCTCCTTATCACATGCACTCATTCGTGATCGCGTAGTACACTTCTTGGGGCAGCAATTGTTCCCTTCTTCGCGATCACATGCATTTGTTCGCGATCGCGTATTTTATTTTTGTGGCTGTCATTATTTCTTCTTCGTGATCGTATGTGTTTCTCCGCGATCGTGATGTGCAAATACCTGGGCAGCAAAATATATTTTTCAAATCGAGGGTTTGGCCATTTTTATTATATCTGAGTTGTAGACCTCGGATTTGAGAGATTCTTCGTGGGGTTTTCAAGCAAATCATTTGGGTAAGTGTTCGTCACCCGAAATTTATTATATTTCGTGATTCCACCTTTATTTTTATCTTTCAATTAGTAGATTGAGTTAGAGAAATGAGGATTTTGAGAAAAACTTTCAAAAATGTAAAATGACGATTTGAAGGATGAACTGATATCGGAATTTGGTAATTCTTATATGGTTGAACTTGTATCGAAATGAGTGTTCGAGTTTTTTGAATTTTATCGAGTTTCGAGGTGCGGGCCCGAGGGTTGACTTTTAGTTCTTGCTAAAGATTGAAGCTTTATTATCCAAAATCGTTTCCTATGAGTTTTATTTATGATTTGAAGTTATTTTGGCTAGATTTAACTAGGTAAGTATCTTGCCTAACTTTATCTGGGGGAACTACCCCTTAGGATTTGTGTCTTTGGTGTTAATTGTGTCATGTGAAGGCCGTGTATGCGAGGTGACGAGTAAGTGCCCGGTCTTATTTGTGGAAATTTGATTGTTTAAGGCTTTTAAGTTCTTATGTCCATTAAATATGAAGTTGTTTTGTCATGTTAAATTTTCCATTTACCAAATTCACCCTTACATGTCTTATTTGGAATTAATTGCTTTATGTTTTACCGCTATTGCCGATTAAACTCTTATGTGCCTTAACTAAAGTTGTTGACTCTTTTATTGCCATGATATCCTTCCATAATTATTTAGCCTTGATTGAAGTTATTATTATCTTTTCCGTAATTGCCTATCATCAGTTAAAGTTGTAATTATCTTTTCCATAATTTGGTATCCTTAGTTGACTTTGTCATATCTCTTCCGTAATTGGTCAACCCTAAATGAAGTTTTGTCATCCCTTATCATTGTTGACTTGTCCTTAAATCATTGATTCATGTTACCACTTTTATCGTTGAACTGTACTTTATGGAATCATTATTACACACTACCTCTTCCTTGTTGAGCTATTCATGTTGATACTATTATTCCCTGTTGTGTCTTTCTTTGTGAGCTCGTTCTTCCTTGTCTTTGTGTTTTGAAGTTTCTGAGTTGATTTGCATGTTGTATTCTCGTATTATTGTTGTTGTTGTATTTAGTGTTGTTGAGCCGAGGACTATGCGTGGTTGTGATATTGAAACTGTTTTGAGGGAATGTAGTGGCATGTGGGCACATATTGTGAAAGTCATTTATTTGAGTTGTTACATTTTGGCATACATGTTATTTTTTAGATAATTGTTATGTTGTTTGCACGAGGTTTCTGACATGCCTTGTTATTGTATTTGCACGAGGTTTCTGTTGTGTTGTTGTTATTGTGTTGCACGAGGTTTCTGTCGTGATGTTTTTATTGATACGCATGTTGTGGTATAAGGTCTGGGGGTTGGAACGCATGTGGTGAGATAAGGTGGGTTAGAAACACGTGGTTAGTAGGGGAACTACTAGAAGTCATGCGGTATGATAAGGTGGGCTAAAACGCGAGATGCTATTTTGAGGAAAATAATTGTCAAAAACTAAATATAAAGGCTCCCGCGGTGATATAAGGAAACTTTGTAATTCATTTAATTATTTGAGACTACGAGGAGGTACCTCGGTAGGGCTCTTGTTGTCATTTCCCCATTCTTTTGTACTTGTCTTTGATTGTTGTCTCTTTAGCATGCTATTAATTGTCTTCCTCTCTGTTGTGTTATTTGCTTAGTTCTATGTAGCTAATCTTGTTGTGCTAGTTGATGCTCCAAACTTCATTGCTACCTTTATTACACTGTACATTGTGTGGTGATCATTTCTTTTGTGCCATTTGTTGAATTGAATTGTGGTAGAATACTTGCACAATCATACACGTAGTTAAATCACCCATATCGATTTTAGAAGATGAATCCTGACGTCATTAACCATTATACATACTCTTGTCTACTTGCCTTCTATGTGAGTATTTTCTATTGGCACGTGCGTCGTCTGTGAGGTTATTAGTTGTAATGTGGGCACACGATGCCAAGCGATTAGGGTTTATGAATTGGGACCTGTGAGTTGTAATTATGAGGTTCGGTACCTCGTGGAAGTGCTTGAACAGATCTGGTATGAAAGTGGTTGTTCTTATTGAGTTGTTGTTGGTTTTTCTTTATTT
Organism: Nicotiana undulata; assembly: GCA_005239495.1. Classification (NCBI taxonomy): domain Eukaryota; kingdom Viridiplantae; phylum Streptophyta; class Magnoliopsida; order Solanales; family Solanaceae; genus Nicotiana; species Nicotiana undulata. The sequence goes on along the minus strand of ML272113.1, from coordinate 22,961 downwards.
GGTTTCATCGGATTTAGATTGTGATCAACTTACTCTACAACATTATTACCTGACTGCTTCCTGTTAAATATTGATATTACCAATGTTTCATTGCAAGCATTGTTTGTACTCCTTATCTTGCTTAGCTTTAAATTAATATTGTTTTCTCTGTTAGTTCACTTTCACACTTGTTCAAGTTGTTTAGTCTGGTAGGTATCTTGATTTTCCCTCGTCACTACTCTACCGAGGTTAGTCGTGATACTTACTGGGTACCGTTGTGGTGTACTCATACTATGCTTATGCACATTAGCTAATTGGTCTAGCATTGCTGTGAAGACTCAAGGTAAACCTGTCGTCGCATTCGCAGGCCTAGGAGTCACCTTCTGATATTGTACTTGTACTATTTAATTATTTTCCGAACAATTGTATTTAGGGATTTTTCTAGTAAACTCAGTAGAGCTTATGACTTGTACTACTGACTTTGGGATGTTATTTCATGTTGTAAATGTTGGGTTCATTTAGAAATATCCGGTATCTGCTTAATAGTTCTGTTGGTTAATTTCTGTCAGTTTATTCAATAAGTGTTAGGTTTAGCTAGTCATAGAGACTAGGTGCCGTCACGACATCCTACTGAGGAAAACTGAGGTCGTGACAATGAGGCATCTTAAAATTGATTTTGTTGAGTCATATTAGGAGTGTATCACACTAATTGATACTATTTCTGTTATTAGACAACTGGACATACCTATTATTAAAGTAATTATTGTTACTGTATTCATGAATAAATGACGCGTATATATGTGAATACATGCGCGTAGAACTGGACTACCCTGATTTTAGGCACTTTTTGCTGCTGTATTCATGAATACATCAACGCGAATACAGTGAATACACTACTGTAACAACTTAATAGTAGTTATATGAAGTAATAATATATATGATAGCTATAGGAAGTTAATAACCACTAAACAATAATAGTTTCTGAAAATTCCTCATAATTGAACAAGCACAAAATCATGCCAACTAGTAAAGTTAGTGAACAATCTAACAAATAGGTCGAATGCAGATAACAAGAAGTCATGCCAATATGAAGAATTTGATGAACAATTGAACAATTATAAAGTTATATCAACTGGGTAGAGTTGTAAATGATTAACAATATAAGTTGAGTTAATATAACATAAAATCAACGAATTTGGTAGAGAAATACATGACAAGTAATAGTGTGCATTGATTTTCTAAACACATTAAAAATGAGAATAATATGTAACTATCAGTCCCTTATACAATGGCAGATCTATGCTTGGAGGTAGGGGTGTACAAATTGAACCGAAAATCCGAACCAAGTCGATTAAAAATTCGATTAGGTTTAGTTTGATTTGGTTTGGTATCGAGTAAAAAAACCCAAACCAAACCGACATATAAATATATAATTTTAAAAGTTTTTATAGAATTTTCTTTAAACAATATCTAGAAATACTTGTGATTCTCTTATGGGAAGTAATATTTGGTTAAATATGAAGTGCTCTATTTTTATTAACTGTAAATAATGGGTTGTATGATCAATTTCTTATCAAGTGTTAGTGAAGTGCGTTAATCTTTTTGTTCTTCCATATTCATATTCAAGATTTATTAAATTATTATATCTTTTTTGGAACTTGAAATGGTATTTTGATAATTTAAATTTAAATATAAAATATCATTATATAGGTATCATATAAGTTTTTATGTTTAATTATTAAATTCAGTTAATGTAACGACCCGACCGGATGTTTTGAGCATTTTCACTTTGATCGGTACTTTGAGGGCATGGGTACCTCTGTATGATGTATTAAAACTTGTGTGAATCGTCGGTTTTGGTTTTCAGGTTATTCAGAATCGATTTGGAAGAAAGAATTTCATCATTGAAGCTTTAAGTTGGAAGAGTTGACCAAGTTTGAATTTTGTGAATTTGACCCCGGAATGGAGTTTTGATGGTTCCGTTAGGTCCACATGGGGATTTTGGACTTGGGTGTATGCCCGGATTTGCATTTTGGATATTTCTAGAAGGATTCGGCGCTAATTGGCGAAAGTTGGAAAATTTGAAGGTTTGGAAAGTTCATGAATTTCACCGAGGGTTGACTTTGAGGATATCAGATTCGGATTGAGTCTCCGGGAATTGGAATAGATTCGTTATGTTATTTTGGACTTGTGTGCAAAATTTGGGTTCATTCCGAGTTGATGTGATATGTTTAGGCATGAGTTTTGGAAGTGTCAAGTTCAAAGTTCATTTGAGTTTGAATTGAGGTGCAATTCATTGTTTCGATGTTGTTATGCATGATTTGAGGCCTCGAGTAGGTCATCGTTATGTTATAGGACTTGTTGGTATATTCGGAAGGGGTCCCGGTTGGACCGGGTGATTTTCGGATGAGGTTCAGATCTTTTCGCTTCATGTTGCATTCCTGAAGAGGACCTGGACCTGGTGTATTCACACCTATGGCTGGTTCGCGCAGATGCGATGGTCGCAGAAGCGATAAAGGGATCGCATAAGTGAGGTGATACATGGGCGAGGAAGATCGCAGAAGCGGACTTAAGGGCGCATCTGCGCGTCCACAGAAGTGTAAGTCTACCCGCAAAGCGGCGTGTGGAGCAGAAGCGTGTGTTGGTTGGCGCACCTGCGTGTGTGCAGAAGCGGGAACACTTCGCATGTGCGGAAGGGATGGTCTTCATAGGGCTTCACAGAAGCGAGATTTTTCCGCAGATGCGACGATTTGACATCATATGCGGAAATGCTAGGCAAAAGCTATATATCGAGGTATTGGGTTCTTTTATCACATTTTGAGATGTGTGACTTGAATTGAGGCGATTTTGGAAGCAAATTTCATCACAAGGGTTGGGGTAAGTGTTCTACACTCGGTTTTGAATGTAGTTCGTGTTTTTATCTTCATTTTTGGTAATTGGATTATGAAATTTAAAGAGAAAATTGGGAATTTTATCCTAAAGTTTCATAGAGTGAGTTTTTGAGTTTTGAATGTCGATTTGGATTCGGATTTGAGCGAAACTAGTATGATTGGACTCGAAATTGAATGGGTTGTCAGATTTTGTAAGTTTTGTCGGCTTTCGAGGTGTGAGACCGTGTTTGACTTTTTGGGTTGATTTTGGGCTTTTGATCAAAGATTCGACCTTTATTAGTCGGGTTGTTTCCTTAAGCATTATTTGATGTATTTGAGTTTCTTTTGGATAGTTTCGAGTCGTTCGGAGGTCGGTACGCACGGGATGGTATTTTTGGAGTATCGTTTGGCTTGCTTGGTATTGGATTTGGCTTGTTCGAGGTGAGTAACACTTCTAAACTTGGAGCTAAGGGTATGAACCTTGATTATACGTGTTATGTGATTTGTTTGGAGGTGACACACATGCTAGGTGACAGGCGTGTGGGTGTGCACTGTAGAAATTGAGACTCGGTCGATTCCGTAGAGCTGTGTAGCCAATTTACTTGTATTTTCCATGTATTTTTTATGTGTGAGAGAAACTGAGATGTGACTCATGTTAGAAATCATGCTTAAGCAAATGCTGGTATTATTGGGACCCACTGAGGTCATTCATGTTGTCGAATTATATGTTTAAATTTTAATTTCATACTCAGTCATGTTCATTCATTGCATATCATATCTCAGTCTCTGTTGTTATTTATTGATACATCATATCATCATTTGAGATAGTTTCATGACATTATGAGCCTGAGAGACTAGAGAGATTGAAGACTGAGTGGGGTCGAGGGCTTGATTGTGAGTGATATTAATAGGACCGGGTTGCACGTCGCTACATGTTTTATTGATTTATGCCTAGATTTGGCTTATTATAGCGTTGGGGCTGAAGGATTCCCTCCGGAGTCTGCACACCCATAATGAGCACAATTGATATTATATTGAGGGATGGATCTTCCATGGGCATGGATCTCGTCTAATTATTTATATTGAGGGATAGATCTTCCCTGGGCATGGATCTTGCCTAATTATTTAAATTGAGGGATGTATCTTCCCTGGGTTGGATTGGCCCTATGCAGTACGAATGTGTGTGTGTGATGACCCAAAGGGCCATCTTGTAATTTAAGACTTCATTCCAGGCTCGTTAGCCTTAAAAGCATTATTCCTACTCACCTCGATTCGTGTGTGCAGTCCGGGTGTGAATCCATAAAGACTTTATGTGAAAATATATGATATAATTATTTTTTAGAGTTAAAAATTTGATTTTTAGTTGACTCTGGTCAACATTTTGAGTAAATAGACCACGACCCGTGTTCCGACGGTCCCGAGAGGTCCGTAGTAAAATATGGGACTTGGGCGTATGTCCGAAATCGAATTCTGAGGTACCTAGCTCGAGAAATGAATTCTTGATGAAAATTGCTAAACTGAAATTTAAAGGAGTTAAAGAAATTGATTAATGTTTGAACTCGTTGGTATCGGGCCCTTATTTTGGTTCCGGAGCCCGGTATAGGTCTATTATAACATATATGTCATGTTTGTGAAATTTGGTGGAAATCGGAGTTTATTTGACGTGATTCGGACCCTCGGTTGAGAAAATGGAAACTTTAAGTGTTCTTGAGAAATTCATGAATTTTGATGCTAAATCCGTAGTTTTAGATGTTATTTTGGTGATTTTATTTCACGAGCAAGTCCGTAGGATATTTTTGGACTTGTGTGCATGTTTGGTTTAGAGCCCCGGGGGATCGGTGCCATTCGGGCGATGCGCGAGTTGAGTTAAAAACAAAACCAAGGCTGATGGTGCACCAGTTGTGGTGTGCCCGCACCTGCGAGCCTTGGGCCGCAGGTGCGAGCGGAAGCCCGCAGGTGCGACCAAGCCTGGATTCCCCTACTTTCGCAAGTGTGGACCCTTCTGCGCGGGTGCGCGATAGCAGAAGCGGTAGTCCAGTTGCAGGTGCGGCCCAGCCCTCTTTCCGCAGAAGCGGAAGCCCCATCCGCATGTGCGCAAGTGCAGGTGCGACCCAAGCACCGCAGGTGCGAGGGTCGGGCAGTGAGTTTATATTAATTAGAACTACAACCATTTTTCTTCTTATTTTTCACAAGGGTAGAAGACTTAGGGTGATTTTCTCAAAACCTTTTCTTCCCAAAATCATAGGTAAGTGTTCATTAACTGCTTTCTTCCAATTACCCATTGTTTTTCATCAATTTACAACTAAAAATCTAGGGTTTTCATGGTAGAAATTGGGGGTTTGGGTAGAATTAGATAATTTTGCATAATTAAAATTTAGACCTCGAATTGAGGTCGGATTTCGAAACTAACTACATATTCGGGCTTGGGGGTGAACGGGTAAACGGATTTTGGTCCGAACCTCGAGTTTGGACCAAGCGGGCTTGGGGTCAGTTTTTAACCTTTTTGGGAAAACTTTGGAAAACCATGATTATGCAGTAAAGTTAATTCCTTTAGCAATAATTAACGATATTGAACTAATTATGATTAGATACGAGTGGTTGTAGGTGAATTCTAAAGGGAAAGATGTACTTGAGCAGTGAGTGACCTGCGAAATCGAGGTAAGTGTTGTGCCTAACCTTAGCTTGAGGGAGTAGGTATTGTGTGATTACTTTATACTTGTTTTGCTGTTAAATACGATTTATAGGTGAGGTGACGAGTACCTATGCGTTGTGGTCGAGTCATACCATGCAAATGAAAGTCCATTCTTGCTATTCTTGTTGTCTTAAAGCCTATTGTCTATGCTTATTGTTGCTATTGAGATGTTAGAAGATTTGTATATGGTTCCATCGAGATGGATAACATTGTGAATATCTATTTGAGGTTGAGGTATTAAATTGTGAAATTAATTATGAGGAGATACTGTTTTCTTGTGAAATTCCTCTTTATCTGTTGTTAATGATTCATTGATTCGTAAGGAAGAGTGTAAAAGCACGAACGGTGATGTGGTGCATAATTTATTTATATTGTGAGGAAGAGTGTAAAGCATGAAGGGTGATGTCGTGCATGATTCATCTATATTGTGAGGAAGAGTGTAAAAGCACGAAGGGTGATTCCATGCATGATTCGTCTATATTGTGAGGAAGAGTGTTAAAGCACGAAGGGTGATGTCGTGCATTATTATTATTTGGTGAGGTCGAGAGTAAAAACACGAAGGGTGATGCCGTGCAGTTTTTCCTTATTGTTTTTACTTAATTTGTTCACTGCTTTCTGTTTAATTTCGTTTGTCCGTTATTCTCACTCCTTATATTGAATTCCCCACTGTATGTTCCCTCCCCATTATCTGCTGTTTTATTCTCCCTTAATTGTTGTATCTCTATTAGCATAATTATATTGTTCAGGTTTTATGTGGGTGTCCTGTCCTAGCCTCATCACTACTTCGCCGAGGTTAGGCTCGACACTTACCGGTACATGGGGTCATTTGTACTGATTTGCACTCTGCACTTTCCGTACAGATCCAGGTATCGGTCCGAGCTGACTTTGAGATCATAGTTGGCATTGCATAGGAGACCTGAGGTAGATCTGCCGACGTCCGCAGACTCTTGGAGTCCCTTCCTGATTTTCTTCTGTTGTTTTTCCTTAGTTTCATAAACAGATGTATTTCTTCATTTCATCCAAATACTTGTAGTTGATCTTAGTAGTCCGTGTATTGTGACTCCAGACTCTGGGTAGCCATACTTATATAGATTTTACATGTGTAGTGTTATTATACAAGTTTCGATTCATGCTTTGCGTTGTAGTAGTTCTCATTACTTTGTAAGATTTTAAGTTGCAAACGTCTAATGTTGGTTTGCCTAGAAAGTGCAGTGTTAGGCGCCATCACGGTCCCGACAGTGGGAATTCGGGTCATGACAAGTTGGTATCAGAGCACTAGGTTGCTTAGGTATCACAATTCACGGACAAGCTTAGTAGAGTCTGGGGGATCGGTACGGAGACGTCTGTACTTATTATCTCCCAGAGGCTATAAAGTTAGGAACAAGTTCACTTTTATTCAACTCTGTCTTGCGATTCTTGTTGTCCCAATACTTATTGGACTCTTCTATTCTTATTCTCTCGCAAATGGCGAGGACACACACTTCTTCTTCTGTCTATCAGCAGTCGGACCCTCCAACAACATCTCCTACGAGAGGCTGAGGCTGAGGCCGTGCCAGAGGCTGTGGCAGGGTCAGGGCCCAAGCAGCACCTTTATCTGCGGAGCCTCAGGCGGAGTTCGATGAAGGGGCTCCAGCTCAGACCATTCCGGCAGGACCAGCTCAGGTCCCAGAGAATTTATTGCTCCTCCGGTACTTCAGGATGCTTTGGTCCAACTAGTGGGCCTTATGGAGAGTGTAGCTCAGACTGGCACATTCCCCGTGGCACCAGCTGTTCTCAGGCTGGAGGAGGAGCCCAGACTCTTGCCACTCATACTCCGGAGCAGGTGGCTCCCCAATTTCAGACCCCAACAGCTCATCCAATTGGGGTAGTTCAGCCAGTTGCTGCAACACCGCCTGTTGATGGGGAAACTATGACCTCCGATGCTTTGTGGAGGTTGGACAGGTTTATCAAGATTTTCCCAGTTCATTTTAGAGGTGCCACTTCAGAGGACCCCCGGGAGTATCTCGATAGTTTTCATGAGGTTCTTCGGAACATGGGTATTTTGGAGACCAATAGGGTCGAATTCGCTACATTCCAGATGACTGGTTGCGCCATGAAATGGTGGAGGGATTATCTATTGACTAGGCCAGCTGGGTATCCTGTTCTTACTTGGGATCAACTCTCACATCTCTTCTTGGAGAAGTTTCTGCCTATTACTACGAGAGAGGAGCGTCGTCGTCAGTTTGACCGTCTCCAGCAAGGCAACATGATTGTTACTCAGTATGAGAACTGGTTCGTGGATTTGGACCGTCATGCTATTCTTCTGATCCCCGCAGAGAGAGAAAGGGCTAGGAGATTTATTGAAGGTCTTGCTCAGCCTATCAGATTGCATATGGCTAAGGAGACAGGCAGCGAGATCTCTTTCCTGGATACAGCCAATATGGCCCGGCGAGTTGAGGTGGTTCTTGGATTGTGAAGTCGGGGGTCAGACAAGAGACCTCGCCATTCCGGTGGATTCAGCGGTGCCTCATCTGGAGGCGGGGGTACTTATGGTAGAGGCCATCCTTCCAGGCCATTTCATTCAGCACTTCGGCATCCCATGGTGCCCTAGGTGGCCGTGGCCATTATATGCCTTATTCTGATCAGCCAGCTCCTATTAGTGCACCTCCTCTTCAGAGTTTTTAGGGTGGTTATTCAGGTCGACAAGGTCAGTTTGTCGGCCAGCAATCTCAGCAGCTGAGGTCTTGTTATACTTGTGGTGACCCGAGGCACATTGCTAGATATTGCCCTCGCGCGTCGAGCAGTTCTCAGTACCAGGGTTCTCGTCCCATGGTTTCGGCACCAGCTACTGTACCGCTTGCCCAGCCATCCAGAGGTAGGGGTCAGGTAGCCAGAGGTAGGGGCCAGATTGTTAGAGGTGGAGGTCAGCCCGCTAGAGATGGAGGCCCGCCTGTCAAGGGTCATCCTAGAGACATGGTTCAGGGTGGTGGGGCCCAGCCCCGATGTTGTGCCTTCCCAGCCAGACCTGAGGCCGAGTCCTCTGATGGTGTTATCACAGGTACTAATTCAAATTGCAGTAGAGATGCTTCAGTCCTATTTGATCCGGGGTCTACTTACTCTTACGTATCATCTTATTTTGCTTCATATTTGGTTGTGCACTGCGATTCCTTGGGTGCCCCTGTATATGTGTCCACGCCCGTGGGGGATTCTATTATAGTAGATCGTGTTTATCGCTCGTGTGTGGTCATTATTGGGGGTATTGAGACCAGTGTAGACATGTTGCTTCTTGATATGGTTGATTTCGATTTTATATTGGGCATGGATTGGCTATCACCTTATCATTCTATCTTGGACTGTCATGCCAAGACAGTGACCTTAGCCTTGCCACGGTTTCCTCGATTAGAGTGGAGAGGGACCCCTAGTCATTCTTCCAGTAGGGTTGTTTTATATGAAGGCTCGGCGTATGGTCTTGAAGGGATGTTTGGCCTATTTGGCTTATGATCGTGATTCTAGTGCTGAGGTTCCTTCTATGGATTATGTGCCTATTGTTCGTGAGTTTCTGAAGTATTTCCTGCAGACCTACTAGGCATGCCACCCGACATGGATATTGAATTTTGCATTGATGTGGCTCCGGGCACTCAACCCATTTCTATTCCGCCATACCGGATGGCCTGCAGAGTTGAAAGAATTAAAGGAACAGTTACAGGATTTGCTTGATAAGGGCTTCATCCGGCCCAGTTTCTCGCCCTGGGGTGCACCGGTTTTGTTTGTGAAGAAGAAGGTTAGGTCAATGAGGATGTGCATAGATTATCGGCAGTTGAACAAGGTCACAATCAAGAACAAGTATCCGTTGCCGAGGATTGATGATTTGTTTGATCAGCTTCAGGGTGCCAAAGTATTTTCAAAGATTGACTTGATATCTAGCTACCATCAGTTGAGGATTAGGGCGTCCGACATCCCTAAGATAGTTTTTTGGACGCGGTATGGGCATTATGTGTCACGACCCCAAACACTTAGTCGTGATGGCGCCTATCGTGGAATCAGGCAAGCCACACATTTCATTGACGCAAAGCTTGTTTTTCAGAAAGCATATAAATTCAAAAGCAAGAGTATTGATAATGACCCCTTTGAAAGTCTAACATCATTAAAATACAATTTAAAAATCAAATCCCAGACCTAGTGTCACCAAGTCACGAGCTACTATCAGTACAATGTCGAAATGTAAATCTAACATAAACAATGTCTGGGGGGAAACAAAATACAATGGGAAGGTAAGGAAGGAGAAATAGAGGTTGTGATCGCCAGCTGCTACCTCGAAGACTCCAGGAAACACTGTATTAGCGAATCAACCACTGCTACCGGGCCTCGATGAACCTAGATTTGCACACAAGGTGTATGGGGTAATATGAGTACACTAACTCAGAAGTAACGAACCCAAACTACATGCTGAGAGGTAGTGACGGACTAAACCTCAAAAATTACAATAAACAACGTACAGAAATTAGACATGTTCACAGTTTATCAGAAAATGAACAAAATATGCCAGGTATGACCAGTATACTCTACATGCCAATATATATATATGAAACCAGTGTGGAAATGCACACAGTGCTCACAACCCCCACACAGAAGTCCACTTAGTGTCGTATATGGCTTACAGGACCCGGGAAGATCCATCCCGAAATGTACATGAACACCGGTGACCGTAGTCACTCGGAACTGAAGGAAAAGGCCAATCCAGCCCCACGGAGAAGATCCATCTCCGGAATACAACACTCGGAGAAGATCCATGTCCAAGGACGATCCATCCCTCACATATCATCAACTTCGGAGAAGGTCCATGTCCAGGGAAGATCCATCCCTCAATATCAATGCGCTCACTGGGGGTGTAAAGACTCCGGAGGGGATCCTACTGGCCCAAGCGCTATATCAAGCCAACGAAGGCATGATCAAAGTATCGATGCGGTGTGCAGTACGATCTCGTAACTGTCTCAATAACAGGCTCTCGGCCTCACTCAGTCATTACTCTCTAGTCTCGCTCACATGAGTTCACAAATACATGAATTTGCCCGAAACAATGATAAATATATAAAACTAACAATTTCCGAGACTGAGGCATGAAATGGTATGCTATGATAGGACTGGGTATATGAAATCAGATAAACACATAAGGAGATAGTAATATACGACCACTCGGGTCTCAGCATTTTCGACGTGAAGCCTTGGCATTTGACTTAGCATGATTTCTAGAATGTTCACATTAACCGCATCAATAAAAGTGCGGGTATCAACCCGTAATACCTACTAGACGATGCCATGGGATAAGCTAGGCCACAAATCACTCGGTGCACGCCCACACTCCCGTCACTTGGCATGTGCGTCACCTCAATTATAGTCATATATCATATAGTTCAGAGTTTCGAACCCTCAGAACTAAGTTTGGAAACGTTACTTACCTCAAAACTAGCTAAAATCCTAGCCCTCAATGCCTTTACCTCTAGACTCGGCCTCTGAGTGCTCCAAATCTACCAAAAATCAGAATTATACTATCAATATATGCTAAGGAACAAGACCCATTCGAAAATTATCAAAATTAACCCAAATCCCGAAATTGGCCAAACCCGATCCCCGAGCCCACGTCTCGAAATACGATAAAAATTACATCACAAGAAACCTCATCCTCCCACGAGTCTATATATACCAAGAACATCAAATGACCCCTCAATCCCCCAATTTAAAGTTTCCAATTACAAGCCCTAATTTTCCAATTTTTTGTCACTAATTTCCATAATTTTCACCCCAACCAGTCAAACAATCACATATAAATGAGTTTTAGGTCCAAAAGTCTTACCTCCAAGAAGAAACCTCAAATTTCCTCTTCAAAATACTTCAAAAAGCTTCAAACCCGTGTAAACATGGTGGAAGAATGACCAAAATCCGCTAAGGGTTCTTTTTATACTTTCTATCCAGGAAAACCGCACCTGCGGTACCAGGCGCGCACCTGCGGAATTTCATTTCAAAGCCAAAACCCGTACCTGCAATCATACTACCGCACCTGCGGCTTCGAAGGTGCGGCCCAACCTCCGCATCTGCTGTCTTTCACCACCCCCACCATTTTCTGCATCTGCGACACCTAGTCCGCTTCTGCGGGCTCGCACCCGCGGTCCCCTATCCGCAGGTGCGGAAACACCAGAAGGTTTCACACAAGCAACCTTTAAAATTTCAAAAACTCCCCGATGGCCATCCGAAATCCCCTCGATCCCCTCGGGACCCCAACCAACAGTACCAACATGTCATAAATGATCACCTGAACTTAGTCAAACTCCCGGAACACCCAAAATAACACCGAAACATCAAATCAACCCATGATTCAAGCCTAAAGATTTTAAATTTTCCAAAAATCACCAACGATGCCGAAACTACCCAAAACTCGTCCGAATGATCTGAAAATTTTCACACACATCCAACATGACGCTACGAACCTATTCCAACTTCCGGAAATCCATTCTGACCTCGATAGCAAATTTTCCACTGCCGACCGGGAATTACCAAAAACTCAATTCGACCAATTCAAGCCTAATTCTACTCCGGACCTCAAAACCACATTCCGAACACACTCATAAGTCCCAAATCACCTAACGAAGCTATCCGAGCCATAAAATCTACATTCCGAGTTCGTTTACCTATAAGTCAACTCCCGATTCACTTTTTCAATTATTAAGTCAATATAAGAGACTAAGTGTCTCAATTCTCACTACGACCACTCCGAACCCGAACCAACCAACCCAACACATCATGAATAAGTTAAATAACATATGATAAAGCTGAAACTGGGGAAACAGTGCTAATTTCACGGAACGACCGGTCGGGTCGTTACATTCTCCCCCTCTTAAACAAACGTTCGTCTTCGAACGGGTCTAGAAACATACCTGGAGTCTCAAATAAGTGAGGATATCTGATCCGCATCTCCCGCTCGGTCTCCCAGGTGGCCTCCTCCACCGGCTTCCCTCTCCACTACACCTTTATTGAAGTTATATCCTTAGACCTCAACCTTCTGACATGTCTACCCAAAATAGCCACTGGCTCTACCTCATATGACATATCACTCTCAAGCTGAACTGAGCTGAAGTCCAAAACATGAGACGGGTCACTAACATACTTCCGGAGCATAGAAACATGAAACATCGGATGAACATTCGATAATTTGGGTGGCAAAGCAAGTCTATAAGCCACCTCTCCAACCCTCTGAAGCACCTCAAAAGGCCTCAACTTGCCCCTCTTTACAAACCGCATAACACCCTTCATGGGTGACACCTTCAGCAGTACCTTCTCCCCAACCATGAAAGACACATCCTGGACCTTCCGATCCGCATAGCTCTTCTGCCTAGACTGCACCGTGCGAAGCTGCTGCTAAATCAACTTCACCTTATCCAACACATCATTGACTAAATCTGTGCCCAAAAGCCTAGCCTTACCCGACTCAAACCAACCAACCGGAGATCTACACCTCCTACCATATAAATCCTCATACGGAGTCATCTGGATGCTCGACTGATAACTATTATTATATGCAAACTCCGCGAGTGGTAGAAAATGGTCTCATGAACCCCCAAAATCAACGACACAAGCACGCAACATGTCCTCCAGAATCTGAATAGTGCGCTCTGACATCCCGTCCATATGAGGATGAAATGTTGTGCTCAACTCGACCTGAGTACTCAACTCTCTCTCCACGACCCTCCAAAACTGAGATGTGAACTGAGTACCTCTGTCATAAATGATAGAAACTGGAACACCATGCAACCGGACAATCTCCCTGATATAAATCTCGGCTAACCGCTCTGAAGAATAAGTAGTACTAACAGGAATGAAGTGCGCGGACTTGGTCAACCGATCCACAATAACCCATATAGCATTGAACCTCCTCGAAGTCCGTGGGAGCCCAATTACAAAGTCTATGGTGATCCGCTCCCACTTCCACTCTGTAATATCCAACCTCTGATGCAACCCACCTGGTCTCTGGTGCTCATACTTGACCTGCTGACAGTTGAGACATCGGGCTACAAATTCAACAATATCCTTCTTCATCCGCCTCCACCAATAATGTTGTCTCAGATCCTGATACATCTTCGCGGTACCCAGATGGATAGAATACCGCGAGCTATAGGCCTCTACTAGAATCAACTCTCGAAGCCCATCCACATTGGGCACACAAATCCGACCATGCATTCTCATAACCCCATCATCACCAATCACTACATACCTGACATCACCCCGCCGAACCCTGTCCTGAAGAACGAGCAAGTGGGGGTCATAATACCGGCGCTCTCTGATCTGGTCATAAAGAGAAGACCCAGAGGCTACACAAGTCAATACCCGACAGGTCTCTAATAGATCCAATCTCACCAACCGCTAAGGCCTGAACATCAAGTTATAATGGTCTCTCGGCTGCTGGGAGATATGCTAGACTCCCTAAACTCTCTGCTCTGCGACTCAAGGCATCAGCCACTACATTGGCCTTCCCCGGATGATATAGAATAGTGATGTCATAGTCATTGAGAAGCTCCAACCATCTCTTCTAACACAAATTCAAATCCTTCTTCTTAAACAGATGCTGCAGACTACGGTGATCAGTAAAAACCTCACAATGCACACCATACAAATAATGACACCAAATCTTCAAGGCGTGAACAATGACTGCTAGCTCGATATCATGTACGGGATAATTCTTCTCGTGAGTCTTTAGCTTGCGCGAGGTGTAGGCAATCACCCTACCCTCCTGCATCAAAAAACAACCAATGCCTATCCTCGAGGCATCACAATACATGGTATAAGAACCTGAAGTTGATGGCAATACTAGTACTAGAGCTGAGGTTAATGCAGTCTTGAGCTTCTGAAAACTCTCCTCACACTCGTCCGACCACCTGAATGGAGCACCCTTCTGGGTCAATTTGGTCAAGGGCGAAGCAATAGAAGAAAACCCCTCCACAAAGCGACGGTAATACCCCGCCAAACCAAGGAAGCTCCTAATATCTGTAGCTGAGGACGGTCTGGGCCAACCGGCTGCGCTAGAGCTACCCTCGGTGTCTGAAGCCCCTGGTCAACCTGCTCAGGTGTCCGAGCAACTGGAGTCTGAGTGCCTCCCCCGGCCTAAGAATTAGCAGCAGTAGTAGACATGGGAATGCATGTGCAAGACTGGTGCACTAAGTCAGAATCTGAGAAAGAGTCTCTTGAAGACCCGGAATCACAATAGGCATTGCCGGTGCCTCAGCCTGTCCCGCTGGAATCTCAACGGCGGGGACCTGATCTTGAATAGTAAAAGGGTCCATAGATACTGCCCCGGCTGCACCCCTCCCTCTGCCACGACCTCGACCACGGCCTCGACCTCTCATTGGTCCCGCTGGTGTCTGGTCACCCCGATCGGTAGCACGATTCCTCACCATCTGTGAGAATATGAAAATAACAGAAGTTTAGTTCCAGGAATCAACAGATTCGCACGAAAGAATTCAAGAATGTGAGATTTTTCCTAAGGATTCTGTAGCCTCTCGAAGATAAGTACAGGCGTCTCCGTACCGATCCTCAAGACTCTACTAAACCTGCTCATGACTGGTAATACCTATTTAACCTAGAGCTCTTATACCAACTTGTCACGACCCCAAACACTTAGTCGTGATGGTGCATGTCGTGGAATCGGGCAAGCCACACATCTTATTGAAGAAAAGCTTGTTTGTCAGAAAGCATATAAATTCAAAAGCAAGAGTATCGATAATAATCCATTTGAAAGTCTAACATCATTAAAATACAATTTAAAAATCCAATCCCAAACCTAGTGTCACCAAGTCACGAGCTACTATCAGTACAATGTCGAAATGTAAATATGACATAAACAATGTTGGGGGGGGGGAATGTAATGGGAAGGTAAGGAAGGATAAATTGAGGTTGTGATCGCCTACTGCTACCTCGAAGACTCCAGGAAACTCTGTATCAGCCAATCAACCACTGCTATCGGGCCTCGATAAAGCTAGATTTGCACACAAGGTGCATGGGGTAACGTGAGTACACCAACTCAGAAGTAACGAACCCAAACTATGGTTTGAGAGGTAGTGACTGACTAAACCTCAGAAATTACAATAAACAACGTACTGAAATTAGACATGTTCACAGTTTATCAGAAAATGAACAAAATATGCCAGGTATGACCAGTATACTCTACATGCCAATATATATATATATATATATATATATATATATATATATGAAACAAGTGTGGAGATGCAGACGATGCTCACAACCCTCACACAAAAGTCCACTCAGTACCGTATATGGCTCTCAGGCCCAAGGAAGATCCATCCTGGAATGCACATGAACACTGGTGACCGTAGTCACTCGGTACTGAGGGAAAAGGCCAATCCAGCCCCACGGAGAAGATTCATCTCTTGAATACAACACTCGGACAAGATCCATGTCCAGGGACGATCCATCCCTCACATATCATCAACTTCGGACAAGGTCCATGTCCAGGGAAGATCCATCCCTCAATATCAATGCGCTCACTGGGGGTATAAAGACTCCGGAGGGGCTCCTACTGGCCCAAGTGCTATATCAAGCCAACAAAGGCATGATCAGAGTATCTCTGCGGTGTGCAGTCCGATCTCGTAACTGTCTCAATAACAGGCTCTCGGCCTCACTCAGTCATTACTCTCTAGTCTCGCTCACATGAGTTCACAGATGCATGAATTTGCCCGAAACAATGATCAATATATAAAATTAACAATTTTTTAGATTAGGGCATGAAATGGTATGCTATGATAGGACTAGGTATATGAAATCAGATAAACACATAAGGAGACAGTAATATACGACCACTCGGGTCTCAGCATTTTCGGCGTGAAGCTCTAGCATTTGACTTAGCATGATTTCTAGCATGTTCACATTAACCACATCAATAAAAGTGTGGGTATCAACCCGTAATAACTACTAGACGGTGCCATGGGATAAGCCAGGCCACAAATCACTCGGTGCACGCCCGTACGCCCGTCACTTGGCATGTGTGTCACCTCAATTATAGTCATATATCATATAGTTAGGGGTTTCAAACCCTCATAACCAAGTTTGGAAACGTTACTTACCTCAAAACCAGCTAAAATCCTAGCCCTCAATTCCTTTGCCTCTAGACTCGGCCTCCGAGTGCTCCAAATCTACCAAAAATCAGATTTATATCATCAATATATGCTAAGGAACAAGACCCATTCGAAAATTATCAAAACTAACCCAAAATCCCAAAATTGGCCAAACCCGACCCCTGGTCCCACGTCTAGAAATCCGATAAAAATTACATCACAAGAACCCCCATCCTCCCACGAGTCTATACATACCAAGAACATCAAAATTGGACCTCAAATGACCCCTCAAACCCCCAATTTAAAGTTTCCAATTACAAGCCCCAATTTCCCAAATTTTTGTCACTAACTTCCATAATTTTCACCCCCAATCAGTCAAACAATCACATATAAAAGATTTTTAGGTCCAAAAGTATTACCTCCATGAAGAACCCTCGAATTTCCTCTTCAAAACCCTTCAAAAAGCTTCAAACCCGTGTAAAAATGGTGGAATAAAGACCAAAATCCGCTAAGGGTTCTTTTTATACTTTCCGCCCAGGAAAACCGCACATGCGGTCCATTTCATTGCACCTGCAGACCTGCACCTACGGTCCCAGGTGCGCACCTGCAGAATTTCATTTAAAAGCCAAAACCCGCACCTGCGATCATACTACCACACCTGCGACTCCGCAGGTGCGGCCCAACCTCCCCATTTGTGGTACTTCACCAACCCCACCATTTTCCGCATCTGGGACCCCTTGTCCACTTCTGCGGGCTCTCACATGTGGCCCCCTATCCACAGGTGCGGAAACACCAAAAGGTTTCACACCAGCAACCTTTAAAATTTCCAAAACTCCCCGATGGCCATCCGAAACCACCCCGAGCCCCTCGAGACCCCAACCAACAGTACCAAAAAGTCATAAATGATCACCCGGACTTAGTCGAACCCCCAGAACACCCAAAATAACACTAAAACATAAAATCAACCCATGATTCAAGCCTAAGGATTTCAAATTTTCCAAAAAATCACCAACGATGCCGAAACTACCCAGAACTCGTTCGAATGATCTAAAAATTTGCACACACATCCAAAACGACGCTACAAACCTGTTTCAACTTCCGGATATCCATTCCGACCCCGATAGCAAATTTTCCATTGCCGACCGAAAATTGCCAAAAACTCAATTTCGCCAATTCAAGCCTAATTCTACTCCGGATCTCAAACCCATATTCCGAACACACTCCTAAATCCGAAATCACCTAACGAAGCTATCTGAGCCATTAAATCTACATTCCGAGGTCGTTTACCTATAATTCTACTCCCGGTTGACTTTTTCAACTATTAAGCCAATATAAGAGACTAAGTGTCTCAATTCTCACTACGACCACTCCGAACCCAAACTAACCGACCCAACACATCATGAATAGGTTAAATAACATATGACAAAAATGAAACAGAGGAAACAAGGATATTTTCACGGAACGATCGGCCGGGTCATTGCACTATGAGTTTTTGATGATGTCATTTGGGTTGACTAACGCCCCAGCAGCATTCATGGACTTGATGAACCGAGTGTTCAAGCCTTACCCTGATTCATTTGTAATTATGTTTATTGATGACATTTTGATATACTCCCGCAGTCGGAAGGATCATGAGCAACACCTTAGGATAGTGCTCTAGACTTTGAGGGATAGTGAGTTGTATGCTAAATTTTTGAAGTGCGAGTTTTGGTTGGATTCAGTTTCTTTCTCGGGTCATGTCGTATCAGTAGAGGGTATTCAAGTAGATCCAAATAAGATTGAGGCAGTTAAGAACTGGCCTAGATCCACTTCAGCTACGGAGATCAGGAGCTTCTTGGGTTTGGTGGGTTATTATCGCCGGTTCGTGGAGGGGTTTTCATCTATAGTAGCCCCGATGAACAGGTTGACTCAGAATGGTGACTCGTTCAAATGGTCATACGAGTGCGAGGCGAGCTTTTAGAAGCTCAAGACAGCTTTGACTACGGTGCCGGTATTGGTACTACCATCAGGTTCAGGATCTTACACGGTATATTATGATGCCTCCCGTGTGGGGCTCGGAGCAGTGTTGATGCAGGAGGGCAGGGTGATATGTGTCTCAGTAGTTGAAGGTTCATGAGAAAAATTACCCTGGTCATGACTTAGAGTTGGCAGTCATTGTTCACATGTTGAAGATTTGGAGGCACTATCTTTATGGCGTGTCGTGTGAGGTTTTCACGGATCATCGTAGACTTCAGTATTTGTTCAAGCAGAAGGAACTCAATTTGAGGCAGATGAGATAATTAGAGCTACTGAAAGACTATGATGTCACGATATTATATCATCTGGGAAAGGCTAATATGGTGACCGTTGCATTGAGTAGGAAGGTAGTGAGTATGGGCAGCCTTGCTTTCATATCGATCGGTGAGAGATCACTAGCTTCAGATATTCAGACTTTGTCCAATCAGTTTGTGAGGTTGGATATTTCAGAGACCCACCGTGTTCTGGCTTGTATAGTTGCTCGGTCTTCCTTGTTTGAGCGTACCAGAGATCGCAAGTATGATGGACCTCACTTGATGGTCCTTAGGGACACAATTCAGCACGGAGCAGGTTACAGTTGGAGATGACGGTGTTTTGAGGATGCAAGGTCGAGTATGTTTGCCTAATGTTAATGGGCTTCCTGAGTTGATCCTTGAGGAGGCTCACAATTCTCGGTATTCTATTCACCCGGGCGCTGCCAAGATGTACCAGGACATTTGGCAGCATTATTGGTGGAGAAGAATGAAAAATGATATAGTTGACTATGTAGCTCGGTGCCTGAATTGTCAGCATGTGAAGTATGAGCACCAGAGACCCGGTGGTTTGCTTCAGCAGATGAAGATTCCTGAATGGAAGTTGGAGCGTATCACCATGGACTTTGTTGTTGGCACGGACTCAGAGGAAGTTTGACGTTGTGTGGGTTATTATGGATAGGCCGATTAAGCCAGCGTACTTCATTCCTGTGGCAGTTTCTTATTCCTTAGAGCGGTTAGTTGAGATTTATATCCAGGAGATCGTCCGTCTTCACGGAGTGCCCATGTCTATCATTTCTGATTGAGGTACGCAATTTACCTCGCATTTCTGGAGGGCAGTATAGTGTAAGTTGGGTACGCGGGTCGAGTTGAGCACAACATTTCATCCTCAGATGGACGGACAGTCTGAGCGTACTATTCAGATCTTGAAGGATATGTTTCACGCCTATGTTATTAACTTTGGAGGTTCTTGGGACCAGTTATTGCCGTTAGCGGAGTTTGCCCACAATAATAGCTACCGGTCGAGCATTCAGATGGCTCCCTATGAGGCATTATATGGTAGACAGTGTAGATCGCCAGTTGGGTGGTTTGAGCCGGATGAGGCTCGGTTGTTGGGTACAAATTTAGTATAGGAGGCCTTGGACAAGGTTAAGATTATCCAGGACCGTCTTCGTACAGCTCAATCCAGGCAAAAGAGTTATGTCGATCGTAGAGTTCGTGATATGGCATCCGTGGTCGGGGAGAGATTATTGCTTCGGGTATCACCCATGAAGGGTGTTATGAGATTTGGGAAGAAGGGAAAGTTGAGCCCTAGGTATATCGGGCCATTTGAGATTCTCGAGAGAGTGGGGGACGTGGCTTATAGACATGTATTGCCTCCAGGGTTATCCTCAGTTCATCCAGTATTTTATGTGTCCATACTCCGGAAGTATCATGGTGACCCGTCCCACGTATTAGACTTTAGATATGTCCAGTTGGACAAGGATTTGACTTATGAGTAGGAGATGGTAGCCATTCTAAACCAACAGGTTCGACAACTGAGGTCGAAGAGATATCCTTCAGTTCGAGTGCAGTAGAGAGGTCAGCCTGTTGAGGCAGCTACTTAGGAGTCCGAGCCAGATATGCGTAGTAGATATCCACACTTGTTCGTCAGTTCAGGTACTTTTCTATGTCCGTTTGAGGATGAACGTTTGTTTTAGAGGTGGAGATTGTGATGAACCAAAGGGTCATTTTGTGATTAAAGACTCTATTTCGGGATCGTTAGCCTTAAAAGCATTATTCCTACTCACCTCGATTCGTGTGCGCAGTCCGGGCGTGAATTCGGAAAGCCTTTATGTGAAAATATATAAAATAATAATTTTTGAGAGTTACAATTTGATTTTTGGTTGACTTTGGTCAACGTTAGAGTAAACGGACCAGGACCCGTGTTGTGATGGTCCCGGGAAGTCCGTAGTAAAATATGGGACTTGGGCGTATGTCCAGAATCGAATTCCGAGGTCCCTAGATCGAGAAATGAATTTTTGGTGAAAATTGTTAAACTGAAAATTAAAGAAATTAAAGAAATTGATTAATGTTTGAACTCGTTGGTAACGGGCCCGTATTTTGGTTCTGAAGCCCGATACAAGTCTATTATAACATATATGTCATGTTTGTGAAATTTGGTGGAAATCGAAGTTTATTTGACGTGATTCGGACCCTCGGTTGAGAAAATGGAAACTGTAAGTGTTCTTGAGAAATTCATGAGTTTTGATGCTAACTCCGTAGTTTAGGTGTTATTTTGGTGATTTGATTGCATGTGCAAGTCCGTAAGATATTTTTGGACTTGTGTGCATGTTTGGTTTGGAGCCCCGGGGGCTCGGGTTCCATTCAGGCGATGCGCGAGTTGAGTTAAAAACTCAACCAAGGCTGCTGGTGCGCCAGTTCTGGTGTGCCCACACATGCAAGCCTTTGGCCGCAGGTGCGAGCGGAAGCCCGCAGGTGCGACCAAGCCCGGGTTCCCCTACTTCTGCAGGTGCAGAGCCTTTTGCGTAGGTGCGCAACCGCAAAAGCGATAGTCCAGTCGCAAGTGCGGCCCAAGCGGCCCAGCCCCCTTTCCGCAGAAGCGGAAGCCCACATGCGACCCAAGCACCGCAAGTGCGAGGGTCGGGCAGTGAGTTCGTATTAATTAGAACCCCAACCGTTTTTCTTCTTATTTTTCACAAGGGTAGAAGACTTAGGGCGATTTTCTCAAGAAATTTCTTCCCAAAATCATAGATAAGTGTTCATTAACTACTTTCTTCCAATTACCCATTGTTTTTCATCAATTTATAACTAAAACTCTAGGGTTTTCATGGTAGAAATTGGGGGTCTGGGTAGAATTAGAGAATTTTGCATAATTGGAATTTAGACTACGAATTGAGGTCGGATTTTAAAACTAAATACATATTTGGGATTGGGGGTGAACGGGTAAACGGATTTTGGTCCGAAACTCGAGTTTGGACCAAGCGGGCCCAGGGTCGGTTTTTAACTTTTTTTGGGAAAACTTAGGAAAACCATGATTATGCATTAAAGTTAATTACTTTAGCAGTAATTAATGATATTGAACTAATTATTATTAGATACGAGTGGGTTGGAGGTGAATTGTAAAGGGAAAGATGTACTTGAGCAGTGAGTGGCCCGCGAAACCGAGGTAAGTGGTATGCCTAACCTTAGATTGAGGGAATAGGTATTGTGTGATTACTTGATACTTGTTTTGTTGTTAAATACGATGTATAGGTGAGGTGACGAGTACCTATGCGTTGTGGTCGAGTCATGCCATGCGAATGAAAGTTCATTCTTGCTATTCTTGTTGTCTTAAAGCCTATTGTCTATGCTTATTGTTGCTATTGAGATGTTAGAAGATTTGTATCCGATTCCACCGAGATGGATAACATTGTGAATATCGATTTGAGGTTGAGGTATATAATTGTGAAAGTAATTATGAGGAGATACTGTTTTCTTGTGAAATTCCTCTTTATCTGTTGTTAATGATTCTATGATTGGTAAGGAAGAGTGTAAAAGCACGAAGGGTGATGCCGTGCATAATTTATTTACATTGTGAGGAACAGTGTAAAGCACGAAGGGTGATGTCGTGCATGATTCAACTATATAGTGAGGAAGAGTGTAAAAGCACGAAGGGTGATGTCGTGCATGATTCGTCTATATTGTGAGGAAGAGTGTAAAAACACGAAGGGTGATGCCATGTGTTGATACCCAATTTTTCCCTATACTATTTTCAAAATGCATATCTACCTTCAAAATAGTACATGAGCATCAACTAATATTTTTCCATAATTTCTGCATTTTTAAAGGAATTTTATTAATTTATTCCAGTATTTCTATCATATAAATAATTACTAATTGCATCACAAACGACTTTATCACAATTTTATGGCTTAATTTTACTATTTATATTTATATTAAGCTTTAATTATGTCACGACCCACACTAGAGGATCATGACTAGCACCCGTTCCATACTTGC
The DNA here is from genome assembly GCA_005239495.1 of Nicotiana undulata. NCBI lineage: Eukaryota > Viridiplantae > Streptophyta > Magnoliopsida > Solanales > Solanaceae > Nicotiana > Nicotiana undulata. The sequence goes on along the minus strand of ML272113.1, from coordinate 52 downwards.
CGAGCACCAACGTACATTTTATCTAACCTTCTTATTATCTTTAAGGGATAAC
>ML272112.1:0-12508 GCA_005239495.1 Nicotiana undulata | reverse complement strand
GCTCAGGCACACAAGACTCGCACCTGCGGTGCTTTTTACGCACCTGCGAAACCGCAAGTGCGACCAAATGTCCGCAATTGCGATGGAATTCAAACCAGCCTAATCTCGCACCTGCGATGAAATTCACGCACCTGCGGAACCGCAGGTGCGAACAGACATCCGCCCCCGCGGAAAAGTGACACAACTCAGTATCCGCACCTGCGAGAAATATTCCGCCCTTGCGGAATCGCACCTGCGATGAATCTTCCGCAGGTGCGGTAGTCGGGCATCAGATTTGGACAAAGGTGTAAAATCACATTTTCCAACTTCGTTGATGAGTGGTGATTTTACCACTCATTTTAGCCTTTTCTCATTAGATTTTGTATTGTTAAATGATAATTTGGGAACCGCAGGTGCGATTTGGGCGCAGGTGCGGTTTGGTCCCGCATATGCTATGATCGCAGGTGCGCTTATGCGACCGTAGGTGCAAAGGCTGGCAGTTTAATGAAGAACCGCATGTGCGGTTATTTTCCGCAGATGTGGAGGTCGCAGGTGCGAAATATTGACCGCAGATGTTGTTTAGCTGGGCAGAAAGGTATATAAGGACCCCTTTCGCGAAATTGGGTTATTTTTCCACCATTTTTGTTCGGGTTTGGAGCTTTTGGGAGAAATTTGAAGAGGAATTCAAGGGGTTATTCGTGAAGGTAAACTACTTGAACCTAAAACTTGATTCTATGGTGATTTTTAACTGATCGAGCATAAAATTTGTGGGATTTAAGGGTGAAAATTGGAGGATTAGGGCTTGAAACTTGAGACTAAGAATTGGGTGATTGAGGGGTCAAACGAAGTTAGTTTTTGATGAATTTGGTATGTATGGACAAGTGAGAGGGTACGAATTCTGGTTTTGTGATTTTTATCGGATTTCGAGATGTGAGGCCGGAGTTCGGGTTTGCCAATTTCGGAATTTTTGATATAATTTGATAATTTTCGCGTGGGTTTTGTTCCTTTAGCATGAATTGATGATATGATCCTGATTTTGGGTAGATTCGGGGCGATTTGAGGCCGAGTCGAGCGGCAAGGGCATCGCGGAGTAAATTCTCGTTCGGATTGAGGTAAGTAATGATTGTAAATCTTGTCTTGAGGGTATGAAATCTCGTATTTCACATCGTTTCACTATTTTGAAGTGGCGTACATGCTAGGTGACGAGCGTGTGGCGTGCATCATTGGGGATTGTGACTTGGTCCGTCCCGTAGCAACTATTATTTGACTGGAAACTATATGATATTTTGTGTTTTAGAAAGTATTACTATATTTTGGGCTGAATGCCATATTTGGGCCTCATGCCAAGTTGTTTCGACCCTCAGGGGCTTTTTACTACTATTTCCTCACTGTATGTTTTAAGCTTTGCACTCAGTCATGATGTGTTTTACTGATTTCATAACTCAGTCTTATTTACTATGTTTTGTTGCATAAAATGATATCTTGGGGCTGGGCACCTTTTTTACTGATAGCCCGAGTGTCTTGAGAGATTTCTGACTAAGTGAGGCCGAGGGCCTGTGTTGTGAGGATATCATGGGATCGGGCTGCGCCCGCAGCATGTTCTACTGATTTATGATATATGAGAGGCCGAGGGCCTGATTGATTATGCCACGAGATGGCTTGTTATAGCGCTTGGGTTGTAGGAGCCCCTCCGGAGACTGTACAACCCCAGTGAGCGCAGGTACCTACTGAGTGCGAGTGCCGAGTGACAAGTGATTGGGAGGCATGAGTGGTTGTGAAGTTGCCCGAGGGGCTGATTATGAGTGATTGTGAGTTATGCCCGAGGGACTTATTCTGAGTGATGTTATGCCCGAGAGGCGGTTTATGATACATGCTTTTATTCTAAACTTCTTGAATTTCTGTTGAAACTGTTGGAAAAATATTCTCAAATGATTTTTCTGAAATCGGTTTTTAAGCGTGATGATTTGGCATATATACTGTTGGAAAGAAAGGTTGTACTTACTGCGAATTTATGACATGTATTTATGTATTTCTTACTGCTCAGACCTTATTTACATTTATTACTTGCTGAGTTGGCGTACTCACATTACTCCCTGCGCCTTGTGTGCAGATTCAGGTGCCAGGACATCAAAGTGAGAGTTGGTCTTCCCTGTTTTAGAGTATTCCGGAGATTTGCGAGGTAACTGCACGACGTGCGCTGCCTTGCCTTTCTCCTTCCTACCTTTATAGCATTTATTTTTCCCAGACTTGTATCTTCCTTATAGTTGCTCATTACTAGTGACTGCGGGATTTTGTTGTGTTTAATGTTTTTCATATCCTTGCTTGTTTCGAAATGTTTAAACGACAGTTTTTATGAAATATCGGATTGGTAAATGAATTAAATGAAAAGTTCTGTTATGCTATAAGTAGTAATTTGGCTAGCCTAGTATCGCGATAGGCGCCATCAAGGCCAGAGTGGTTTTGGGGTCGTGACAATTATGAAAGTAGCCTCCAATTAGAATCTAAATTGCTCAACGACTATCCAGATTGTATCAAAGAGCAATTGGTTTGATAGCGTTACGTTGAAAATATACTTGCCGGAATATGTGTTTGGTAGTGTATGTCTCATATTTAAGGGAAAAAAACGATAAATAACCGGAAAAAATAAAAAACCAACAAAAACCGATAAAAATCGAATCGATAAAAGTGGCAGCCTTTGGACTCGAACCGAACCATAAAAGGAACGTGTAACAAAGAGAACGATATACAAAATTCATGCACATGCGTATCATTTGTAAGGTTGAATATGTCACACGAATAGCCAAAATAAGCCAAAAGCTATAATCTGTCCCGACTTGGTATTTCTGTCCTGACTTGGTATTTTCTTAACCTCGATTACAAATATCCAAAACCAATTAAAAGGCTATTTACAGTAAGTTGGTAGCAATTGACAACATTCTTGACAATTGCTTAGTAGAATAAATAAATATGTACCTATTGACATATATTGTAATACAATTGACACAAAAATATGGGGAGAAAAAACCCATGAAAAATGTTCACTATCATCTAATTGTATACTCTCTCATATTTGACACAACATACAACAAAGTCTTGTGGTAAAGTTAAGGTTTGTAATTTTTTCTCACTTATTATTTCCACAGCAGCAATATTGACAACAAGCAAAGCAACCTAAACATCCCAATGCACCTAGCAATTGTGAGAGTGCAATTGCACACTGATGATTCATCTTTGAACATGTCCTAATACAGCAACCACAACAGCAACATATACCACACAATTTTCCGCAACAATTAGACGTTGCTTTCGCGATAATCTCTGCTGCTTCGTCCTCTGTCTCGATTGCTCCAGGAGGAATATTCTCAATCGTCGCTGTGAGGTTACCAAAACCAATGCCGAGGTAATGTAGCAGTATTGTCGTCTCTACTATACGCTCCTCTATTTTCTCAGCATCAGAATGAACCTGAAATACGACGAGTATAATAATGAAATGAACTATTTTAGCAAATGTTAGTTAATTCTGAGTCTTGTGTTGTTTCTATTATGAGAACACATGTTTCTTATTAGACTGGTATGAGGTTTCCCTTGTTGGATTTCAATGTAGTGGCGGAGCCACCTTATCTCAAGGTCTAGAAATTTACACTGTGTAGCTTGGTAAAACTTTTTTGTATATATATATATTACTATAGATTGACTCCCCTTGACTTTTTCGTGTGTTTACTTCTTTATATTTTGACACTCCTAAGTGATTCTGACTCCGCTACGGTTTCAATGCCATAATTATTTTAAAGTACTCTTACAATGAAGTAAATACTAAATTATGGTTCTTTTTTATCCGGGTTGCCATAGTGACGCGACGGTGAAACCTGTTGTTAGCAAATTGTCTACTAAAAATTTTAGATTTAATAAAAAGGGCAACCCGGTGCACAAAGCATCCCCAGTTCACGCAGGATTCACGGAACGGCCTCAGTTAAAGGGTGTAACGGAGACTGCCTACCCTAATTCAAGCATTAATAGCTGCTTCCAGAGCTCGAACTTGTGACTTGTAGGACACACGAAGACAACTTTACTGTTTCTCCAAGGTTCCCTTTCAAATTGTAGATCTAATAAATTTACTGAAATATAAGAAAAACAAATTTCATGTGTACCTTCCTCTTCGTTGTTGGCTTAATGACTCTTACTCTTTCGGTCGATACCAATGCCATGCGTGCATACTCAGAGACTACTGCATTTTGTGCACTCATTTTTGCTATCTGTCAACAAAAGGAGAAGGGTTCAGTAATGTGAAAACTACTTGATGAGAACTAAGTCAAGAATATAAAGGGTGAAATAATAGGATGAGGATAAATGATTCATATATTCAAACATAAAAAGTAGGATATCAATAACCTTCTGCGCGACATCCTTATTTTCTGTAAACCAAGCCTGAGATGTGAGTATTTCAACCTGCTGCTTCACCATTATCTGCATATTCAATATACAAGGACTTAAAACAATATAAAAGATGAGTATCTTAAACCAAGTGCACTATTTTAGAAACTGGAAACCGATACCAGTAAGATGTATTTCAGCGGAAAGCCATAAAATGTTCTCATCAGTTGAATCAAGAATCCGGACAGATAAACTGTTCACTTAAAATTTAAGGAACAAACATTCAAGTTTACCTTAATATGGTATCCATGTAGTTCTGTACCTGACTCATACTTAAAAGTTTAACCGGCCCTTTGCTCATAGCACTAACACCGGAAATTTTCAGTTGACATATAGCAATAAGATTGAAGATACTAACTATTATTGCTACAAATATGTATATATAGTCCATACTGGAAGGGCAACCCGTCCTCTTGATCTGAAGTGCGAAAAGAAGGATCCCTTTTTCATGACTTCCACTTATCAATTCCAGCCTAAAAATGCGACCATATAACTTTGTGCAGACACAGTAAAACGGAGTGCAAGAAAACCTTCAATAGGACGCATACAAAACTGTCTCTAACCATCGAACGATTCTATGGTTCGCATGTATATGAATGGCCATCAGGCAAATAGGGACAATATGGATACTGGAATGTCGGGGGATCATGCATTTATTGTGATTTTACTTTTTACTCTTGGGACGAAATATGCAGATTTTAAAAGCTATAAAACATGTCATTTCTGTTGATAATGCATCTATAACTGAGTTTGCTTCTTTACCTTTTCAAGAGGTATGTCTTTGGACTCAATCCCTTTTAACTCCACAGAGAAATTACTCATGTCTGCTAGGAATCCTTTAGCTTTGATCATCTCAGGAAATACTCCTCGGTATCTGCCTGATAAGACTATTGGTTCTTCAGAAGATAGGTCTGGAACTTGAGAGGGAAATACCTGTCATGAAAATTTAAATGCCATTATTAAAAATATGAAATTAGAGCTTCCATTCCATTCTTGAGCTATTTGTAATTGTGTCTGTCTGTTGAAACGACAGATGAAACTCGTAATAAAATAGTACTATTATACTATGTTTAAGCAATTCAAGAAATGTTTGTAAGAAAATATATATTCATAAGCGTACCTCGAATTCTTCAAGACCATCAAGGTTCTCAAAGGCAATATTCGCAAGGATGATGGATGATGCCCTGGATAACAGCCTCTCCAAACGAGCTTCGAGTGATTCTGAACGATCACCAACACGAGAAATGGCATTCAGTTTCAGGTCACAACAGCTATGAATTTGCACAACAAAAGCAGGCAAGCTATGTCTAAGTATCTCTTAGCAAAACAGGACCAAATGCACTGCTTCAAAACACCAGCCTTAGAAACAATGTTTTTGGGAGACACTTGGAAACTACATCCACATAATAAAAAAATCATTTTCCTCATGATTACAACAACAACAACAACAACAACAACAACAAAAAAAAAAAAAAAAAACGGTGTAATCCTATAGGTGGGGTTTGGAGAGGCAAACCTTACACCTACCTTATAAAGATAAAGAGGTTGTTTCTGATAGACTATTGGCTCAAGGAACAATGAAAATAAAGCAACAAACAATAGTAACAACAAGGTAATATGGCCTCATTGACGTCGGGCGTCGCATGAGCATGGCCGACCCAAAGGGCACGGTCAAGTCCAAGACGAGCACGACCGTCATATATTTTCCTCATGATTACCCAAAGTAAATTGTGCTATTTTTCAGCTACCAGATATTGAGGGGCCAGATATGTAAAATTTCTAGACAACAATATAATGACATCCATGTGCTCGTGATAGGAAAATATTCACCTCCATCACAACAATAGAAACTCTTTGTTTAATTTTGGAGCATTATTGATAAAATTGGCGGACATCAATCGGAGTATATGTAGGAATCTACTAGTAAGATCTTGTACTTGATAGTATATGTGCAATTAATTATGCAGAAATCAAAAGGTAATAAACTTATAAAGCCATTCAATCATGTGACAACATTTGGGCAGCAGTTATCGAAAGAAGAACTTTGCACAAGTAAAAGAAGAACTCACCAACATCTAAAGCAGCATCATAATGGCCGCGGCTCATCATTGCCAGTGTACGCAGAAAATAGTGGTTGCAGAACAATCCTGAAAAATTTCACCAATTAGAATCAGATGTTGAAAGAGCATATATCTACTGCAATAAGGAGAAATTACTTATTGCAGAAAGAGAACCAAGGCACAAAGATACGAAGCAGCATGCGACCATTCAGATTTAGGTGTCTACAATGAGCAGCAATGAGCTAGTAACAGCCTCAAAACAAACATGAAGACCAACCGCTTACTTAGTTTGTAATATATAGAGCAATAACAAATGCAAAACTATTGTTACATGGATTGAGAAGAGTTTTGAGATAACGTTACGTGGCTTTAAAATGATGACAATTGCAAGCTATTCTAACATGGACTGGGAAGTTTTGAGACAATGTCACTCAGGGGCGGATGTAGTGTGTTAGCGACGGGTACCCATAACTTTCGACACGAAATAAAAATTTGTGTAAAAATTCTTAAAGTTACAAAAATAGTAGATATGAAACCATAACTTCAAAAATATAATGAGTTCAACGCTAAAAACCTTAAAAGTTGAATTGATAGAATTTAAATCTTGGATCCGTCTCTGATGTCACTTTTTAAAACAAAGCATAGAGGAGATCATGGGGCTGATGATGCTGCACATAATGTATACCTATGCCAAATGTGTAAAGTCGTGGGCGGATTGTTCTGTTCTGTGTTAGATGACTCTTCATGAATTCACAGATCTGTCTTTCATCTTCAACAGCTCCGTCCGTGATCAGGAAAATGATAGGCATGGATTCTCCAGCGTTAGATTTAGATAACATCCCTATAGCCTGATAAAGGAACAAAGGCACTGCTGTCAGATTTCTCACAGAAAAGGATAGATATCTACTTTCTTGATTTAAGTAAAAGTTGGAGATCTCGATCAATCAACTACACCTCAATCCCAAACTAGTCGGATTAGCGATACAAATGCTCATATCCATTCAGTTCTATTTAAGTCCATTCCAATCCAATACTAAATAATTTGTCTTTTAAGGCAAATTAGGATTCTCTAAAGCTACAAGTTCTTGAACTCTCGCCTTTGCCTGGAGGTCTCGATCAATTAACTACACCTCAATCCCACAAGGCGGAACACTATTACTTTTCTTTCCACTTTCTTTAAGTAAGAGATTGATATTTTCCTAGGTTTCATCTGCTCCAACTTGAAACTAAGAATAGGAACACCGATAAATGGTAGCATACAACTGAAAAGTCAATGAGAAGATAAGATAACCTGTTTCAATGGATTCAAGATATTTGTACCGCCACCAGCAATAAAATTCATGTCAATCCACTGAGTTGCATTGTCAATAGCCTCTTTGGTTGCAACCTCTAATGATGATGAAAATAGGTACTCTTCACTGTTGAAAGCAATTATATTAAACAAATCTTGGGGATCAAGTTTTGATAACGCTGCAGAGAGAGCTTGTTTGGTATCGTCGATTGGTTTTCCTTTCATGCTCCCACTTATATCAACAACAAATATCACTTCCTTTCTAAAGACCTATCACAAAATTCAAAGGAAATGAAAATTATATAAAGTTTCCTTTTTTTTCCTAAAGACAAAGAGAGCAATAACATTCTCATTGCTAACCAACAACAACAACAACAACAACAAACTCAGTATGATCCCAACATGTGGGGTCTGATGAGGGTAGTCTTACGCAAACCTTACCCCTACCTAATGCAGGTAGGGAGGTTGTTTCCAATAGACCCTCGGCTCAGGAAGCGCAAGACGAAGAAGAGGAAAGCAAGGAAGGAAGAGAAAAGAAAAAGGGAGAGATAAAGGATAAGTAGTACCAAATAATAGCAACGGGGAATACAATACATGAGGCGAACAAAACCACATAACGCAATAAAAATCAATGAATATGAAGGGACATGTATGCTACTAAGACTACCTTTCTCGTTAATCAAATATATGAGAATCTTTCTCGTTCCAATAGCACATTTTAAAATTGAACAAACAAAGGAAAATAATTGTTTTACTTTCTATAACTTAGATAACATAAATGCGCGTCAAATCATCTTCTTGATGTATTACTGAGTTATGCATTGACAAGGATGATCAAAATCTGCAAATATTTTGTAGCTTGCAGTTAAACATGTTTTAGCAAGTTAACCTCATCTTTTGCCCTGAAAGAGCAAGTAACAGAAAAAATAGTACATACAATCATTTCTATAACCGAAAGTCAATTTCTGGATTCAATAGATGCCAACTTTAGAAGATTAACTACAACTCTGCCAAGAATTAAACTTCTTGAGAAATCATAAATGCAAAAGTAGGCAATGGAAAAAAAGAGTTATCACACCTTTCTACCCTCCTGGACACCTGGAAAAAGATAGCAGCAGAACATCTGTCTCTGGTCAGTATCATGTTGTGGCGGCGATTGCAGAAGTACATTGCCATGGTAAGTAGGAGTTGAACAAATCTGAAAAAATAGTGACGACTAATGAGAGAGTTCCACACAACCCAAATCTTTGGAAAAGCTTAATAATGTCCGCGCTACAAGAGATTTCAACATATTTGATAAATAAACTATTGCAACATATTAATCTAGGACATACCTTGTAAGTAAACACAACGTCGCTACTTGACCAGTTAAGGACATCAGCTTCATAGAACAAGCGCAACTTTCCAGCTTCGTGTTCTAGCTCCTAAAAAAACCAACATTGACACCACTGTCAAAGTTGTTTCATCTACACAGATTATAAATCAGTAGAATGCAAGAAAAGCGTCACCTTAAGAGGGTGACTGATAGTCTTACACGAAACCTTAGTCCCCGGACCACAGTTAACATTTAATTGTATCTTTTCTTTCTTAGACATCTTCTTTCCAACTGGTGTCACATAATCCGGGAAACTATAAGGTATATTCAAGTGAAAATGGCCATCGCGATACAATAACTTCTGAGACCATCTAATTGTTACTGAGATACAGGTTCCACCATCAATCTGAAAAGGTAATTCCATTAGTAAACTGAACAAATGATACATGAAATAAGAAAGCAAATTATATATTCCCTCCGTTCCAGTTTATGTGACATTTTTCTTTGTTAGTCCATTATTCCAAAAGAATGACGCATTTCTATATTTGGAAACATAAAACTTTAGTTTTTCATTTTACCTTTAATCATGAGAAGAAATGATACGGCAGATTTAAGATCACAAGTTTCAAAAGTCTTCCCTTCTTTCTTAAATTCTGTATCGAGTCAAATTATGTCACGTAAATTGGATCAGAAGGAGTAGGATACAGTTAGAAATTAACCTTTGGTATTGAAAGGGTAAAAATATGGGGGTTCAGAAAGCATCCATCTTCAACTTTGGCTAACTTTACATCTTCCGTTTCATCATCATCGGCCACTAGTTTAGTGCTGTAAGATTTCCTTGGTAACTCAACGTCGACACCTAGAATTGAACCCTGTTAGCCAAATAATGCATCACTTGAGGAACAAACAATCAGCAATGTTTCACTTCTGTGAAACAAGAGAACAGTAAGGATTCACAAAATAAGAAAGCATTCAACAAGCACTTCCCAAAATCTACGCGAACTGAAACAAAGGATTTCTCCATTAAAGAGAAGTTCTACATTAACTATTAAGGCTTAAACAAGAAAAGAATACCAAGCTCATTGCTTTCAAGTTATATATGCTTGCCTTTAACTTCCAAAAGCTTTTGACTTGTAGGAAAATTTGTACAAGAACTCAACCAAAATCAATCAAACCTATAAAACCTAGTGTTATCAAAAGCCACTTCCATACATTTTTTGCAAGATTTTATTTTTATGCAGTAACGGTGAAAATAATATTTACACAATCAGGTCATTTTAAGATATTTGTCGCTAACGCTTTATAATTAGCACTAATTGGTAATTTAAATAGTACTTATATGCCATAACGTGTTAAAATACATTAATGGTATAAAAAGAATCGTTTCAAGCCTCAAACAGGTGATGATCACTACACTATCTGCTAGTCTGGTTCTACTCGAACTTCTGTCATATGAAGCTTCCTAACCTACTTTGTACCACCCGGTACTACAAGGAGAAAATTCTATACTATTGCGCAAATTAGCTACCATTTTTAAGGATTAATGTTAATCATAAAGATTTATTTGTAATTACCTTCTAATTGAATCATCATTGCATAGAACTTTAAACTCTTACAATAAAGGAGATAATTATAAATTTCCGTAATTACCTGTTCGCCCATAGGAACAGCAATACGACAGTCACAGCTACGACTACTCATGACGCAATGCAGACGCCACAAACCCGTAACGGTAATAACCGCCGTATCGTAATAACAATCAGCCACAACCGAAACGCCGTTCATCTGAAGCGGAATCAAAGCAGGTGGATCGCACCTGCCATGCACGTGAGGTTGATAACTCGGATTATCCGGGTTATCAACAATAGCAGGATTCCTAATCACAGCATACATCATAGGTGAAGTCGGCAAGCACGATTGCGCCGCCTTATCCATTGCCGTCATTGGCTTAGGCGGCGCAACCGCACGGTCCTTGCCGAAATATATTCGTTTTGATAGCCTTATTCCATCTTCTACGCATTTCACAAATTCCTCCTGATCCGCCATGTTATATATAATTCGCGGCTCAATAAAATTGGTCGCCGGTAATAAGTATATAGAAAAGGTATGGTAAAGATAATGGAGAAGAAGAGGATTGGAAAATGTGATTTCTTCGTCCTCTTCTTCTCTGTGGATCAAGCTAACTTCCCGACGCCGACCGACGTTTATGGTGTAATATTTTGCATATAAACTGTGTCACGGAGGAAGTGTCGGACGCGAACACGTTCTTGCCACGGTTTCAAACTTTGCTACTAATGGCTGCCACCCATTTTTCTTTTTCCATCGAAAAAAAAAAAATTCAACTATAGTTTCTCACTAAATTTGGTTTCTCACTCGGACTCTAAAATTATGGTATTGTATTGTATTATTTTGATATATAAAATTTTTGGATAACTGTATTGTTTACTTGTCATAAGAATAAATTTGTAATATTATTAAAAATAAAAGTACGGTGTAAAGGATAAATTATTAATAAGATTATTTAGTAATAATGAAAGGCAAGATGAGAGGAAAAAATAAAGTAATGATACGACTACACCAAATCGATCGTTTTATAAAGTGATATTTTCATTAGGCAACACGCATTTAATAATTCCAATACAATATAATAAAATTTAAATAATAATCAAAATAAATATTATATTTAAAATAACAATATGATACAGTACACATGTCACGTACAACCATCCAAACAAGAAGAGGGTACAATTTCTACTCAACTAAATTATCGTTTGCTCGTCTCAGAATAAACTTTTGGTGTATTAATGAAACAGACTCGTATTTTTGTTTACCTGATATTTTGATCTTATTGTTGGGATATATTATTAACCATGCGATTTAGACATAGTATTTTATTTTATTTTTTATGGAACAATTATATATTTAATTTATTCAATTCAATAAAGTACTATTTTAAATAGATCATTTATTATATGTGTGTCCTTTTAGTTATGTAGTAGACAATTTAGTGTATGGAGTCTTAGCTCATGCACAGAAGATTAAATTGTCGGTTCTCATAATTAATAAATTTTGTTCACAATCAAAGATATTATTGGACAAAATATCTTGATGATTGTAGCACAAGATTATAGTATAATTTGTCTTGTGCTAGTATACTCAGTGTATATTGAACGGACCAAGTAGAGAAAGATGTTTTGTACTGAATATATAAAATATTTTCTCTAATTTATTAAATGAACTTATACTCCTAATCTTGATATAATTATTATGATCAATGTAATTTGTTTATTGTATTGATTTATCAAAAGGTACGACTCTATTCAGAGTTAATTTATGCCTAATAGATTGGACAATAACGAATAATATTTATGAATAATAATTAGTTGATAGAATCCATGACTCGGTTTTGAGTTTGATGATACTCCTTTATAT
>ML272109.1:0-11940 GCA_005239495.1 Nicotiana undulata | reverse complement strand
ACTGTTATGATTGAACAAAAGCGTAGTAAAGTGATGGTCGGCTAGCCTAGTTCCACAATAGGCACCATCACGGCCTGTTAGGATTTGGGGTCGTGACAAAAGCCTAAACATCTAAAGCAAGCGGTCACTCCCCGACCGGTATATAAGCAAGACTACCCATGCTGACTCACTTCCGGCTCAAAGCATCAGCCACCACATTGGCCTTCCCCGGATGATATAAGATGGTAATGTCATAGTCTTTCAACAGCTCTAACCATCTTCTATGCCTCATATTAAACTCTTTCTGCTTGAACAAATATTGCAAACTCTTATGATCCGTGAACACCTCACAAGACACACCGTACAGGTAATGCCTCCAAATCTTCAACGCATGGACAATGGTTGCTAACTCTAAATCATGAACCAGATAGTTCTTCTCATGAACCTTCAAATGACGAGAAGCATAAGCTATAACCTTGCCATCCTGCATCAACACTGCACCAAGTCCAACCCAATACACGGTATATGGCCCTGAACCTCTGGGCAAAACTAACACCGGTGCCGTGGTCAAGGTTGTCTTGAGCTTCTGAAAGCTCGCCTCACACTAATCTGACCACCTGAACTAGGCACCCTTCTGAGTCAACTTGGTCATCGGGGTTGCAATAGATGAAAAGCCCTCAACAAATCGACGATAATAACCTGCTAAGCCCAAGAAGCTCTGAATATCTGTAGTTGAGGTGGGTCTAGGCCAATCTCTGACTGCTGAAATCTTCTTGGGATCCACGTGAATACCCTCTGCCGACACCACATGACCCAAAAATGCAACCGAACTCAACCACAACTCACACTTCGAAAATTTGGCTTACAATTGATTGTCCTTCAGAGTCTGGAGGACGACTCGAAGGTGCTGCTCGTGCTCCTCCTGACTGCGGGAGTAAACCAAAATATCGTCAATGAAGACAATCATGAACAAATCCAAATAAGGCTTGAACACTCGGTTCATCAACTCCATAAACGCAGCTGGGGCATTTGTCAACCCATATGACATCACCAAGAACTCATAATGACCATACCGGGCGCGAAAGGCTGTCTTAGGGACATTGGATGCCCTAATCCTCAACTGATGGTAACCAGATCTCAAATCAATCTTTGAAAACACTGTGGCACCCTGAAGCTTGTCAAATAAATCATCAATCCTCGGCAAGGGATACTTATTCTTGATAGTAACCTTGTTCAATTGCCGGTAGTCAATACACATTCTCATGGTGCCATCTTTCTTCTTAACAAACAACACGGGCGCACCCCAAGGAGAAACACTAGGCCTAATAAAGCCTTTGGCTAGCAAATCCTGCAATTGATCCTTCAAATCCTTTAACTCTTGCGGGGTAGAAATGAGATGAGTGCCCGGAGCCAAGTCAATGCAAAAGTCAATATCTCTGTCGGGTGGCATACCCGGTAGGCCAACGGAGAATACCTCTGGAAACTCACGAACAATGGGCACAGACTCCATAGGAGGAACCTCGACACTATAATCACGAACATAAGCCAAATAGGCCAAACAACCCTTCTCGACCATGCGCCGAGCCTTCATATATGAGATAACTCTGCCGGGAGAATGACTAGGAGTCCCTTTCCACTCCAATCGGGTGCTCCCGGTAGGGCCAAAGTCACAGTCTTGGCATGAATGTCCAGAATAACATGATCGGGAGATAACCAATCCATCCCAAAAATGACATCGAAATCAACCATATCAAGAAGTAAAAGATCAACACGGGTCTCAAGACCACCAATAACCACTATACATGATCGGTAGACTCAAGCTACCACAATAGAATCACCCACCGTTGTAGATACATATACACGAGTACTCAGGGAATCACAGGGCATAATCAGATAAGGAGAAAAATATGAGGACACGTAGGAAAATGTAGACCCTGGATCAAACAAAACTGAAGCATCTCTGCTGCAAACTGAAACCATACCTGTAATGACTGCATCAGAGGCCTCAGCCTTAGGTCTGGCGGGAATAGCATAGCATCGGGGCTGAGCCCCACCAATCTAAACATCCTTGTGTCGACCTACTGCGGGTTGACCTCTACCCCTCATAGCCTGTCCTCCACCGATAACTGCCTGGCCTCCACCTCTGGCACCTCGACCTCCATCCCTAGTTGGCTGAGGGGGTGGGGTGCACCTTGTGCGAGAATCATAGCACGGGAACCCTGATACTGAGAACCACCAGAAGCTCGGGGGAAAAACCTGGAAATGTGCCCTGGAACACCACAAGTGAAACAAGATCTCGACTGCTGAGACTGATGGCCTTGAAACTATCCCTGTCGACTAGAATAACCACCCTGGAAGCTCTGAAGCGGCGGTGCACTGATAGGAGCTGGTGGTGCACTGTGAGATACCTGAAGAGCTGACTGGAATGGTCTAGGAGGATGAACTCTACCAAAGGAATCCCTACCTCCAGATGAGGCACCACTGAATCGGCCAAAATGACGAGGCCTCTTGTCAGACCCCTGACCACTGCCCTGTGATAAGACCATCTCAATCCCCGCCTCCTGAAATGAAATATCAGTACCTATTTCCCTGTCCATATGAAGTCTAATCGGCTGAGCTAGCCCCTCAATAAACCTCCTCACTCTCTCTCGATCTGTGGGGAGTATCATGATAGCATGTCGGGCCAAAGTGATAAATCGAGTCTCATACTGGGTGGGTGTCATAGAGCCCTGCTGGAGACACTCAAACTGCCTCCGAAGATCCTCTCTCTGGGTAACTGGTAGAAACTTTTCCAAGAACAACTCGGAGAACTGAGCCCAAGACAAAGGCGAAGATCCAGCTGGCCTAGTCAAGCAATAATCCCTCCACCAAGTCTTGACAGAACCAAAAAAGCGGAATGTAGCAAAATCGACCCCATTGATCTCCACGATCCCCATGTTCCAAAGAACCTCATAGCAACTGTCTAAGTAATCCTGGGGGTCCTCTGATGGTGCACCAATAACTTGCTGAACCGATCCAATATCCACAAAGCATCGGCAGACATAACTGCTCCCTCAACTGCCTGTGCCACAATACCCGGCTAAGCTACTCCAGCTGTCTGAGGTGCTAGAGTCTGGAACTGAGTATCTAACTGCTCTGGTGTGCGGGTGGCAGAAGTCTGGGCCCCTCCCTCAGCCTGAGAAACGACTGGTGCTGTAGGAAGTAGACCGGCCAAAGCCACGCTCTCCATAAGGCCCACTAAGCGGACAAGAGCGTCCTGAAGTACCGGGGTGGCAATGAACCCTTCTGGGACCTGAGCTGGTCCAACTGGAACCGTCTGAGCAGGAACCTCACCGGCAAAGTCTACATGTGGGTCCTCTACTGGGGCTGCTGCTCTGGGGTGAGGCCTGCCCCTGCCTCGGCCTCTAGCACGGCCTCGTCCTCGGCCCCTCGTAAGAGCTGCAATTGGAGGATCGGGCTGCTTATCGGTAGATGAGGAAGCACGCGTTCTCGCCATCTGCGAGAGAACAGAATAGAAACTCAATTAGCATTTGGAATTCAAATCGCATGACATAGAAGAATATATGTGAAGTTATTCCTAACTTTGCAGCCTCTCGGGGATAAGTACAGACGTTTCCGTACTGATCCCTCAGACTCTACCAAGTTTGTCCGTGAATTGTGAGATCTAAGCAACCTAGTGCTCTGATACCAACTTGTCACGACCCGAAATTCCACCTCGGGACCGTGATGGCGTCTAACGTTGAACCCGCTAGACAAGCCAACGTTACTGGTTATTCTAATTTGTTCCTTTATTATTTAGCATTTAAAAAGTGATATACAATAACAAATAGAAATAAAAGTACGGAGGAAGTGAAATCTATCAATTTAATTACATAATTATCAAAAATCCATAATAACAACAACTAGAATTCGGTGTCACAATTTCACGGACTGTCTATGATTGCTACAAATAAAGGTCTGAATAAACAAAGTACTATTGTCTCGGAAATACATAAAGACATGAAAAGAAGTGAGATAGGAGTCGTCGCCAAGGCCTGCAGGACTACCTCAGTGTCGCCCAGTGGACTGAAGGAAGCCTCCTTGATCAGTGTCCACTGGGTCCGGTACCAAGATCTGCACAACATAAAGAAGTACAGCTGTAGCATCAGTACAACCGACCCCATATACTGAGTAAGTGCCGAGCCTAACCTCAGCGAAGTAATGACGAGGCTAGGACACGACAAGTAATATCACTTGTGCAGTTTAAGTAAAATATAACAGAAAATAACAATAGGAAGTAAACAGTTAAGTACAATCACAAGGAAACATGTTGTGGAGAAGGGGTAGCAAATAGTGAAATGACGGAACGAGGCAACAGATCAAATATCAAAAATAACAACGAGGATTAACAACACAAAATAAATGAGTGAAAAGGAACGACACGGCATGTCCCCTCGTGCTAAAGTATCATAAACACGGCACGGAATGTCCCCTCGTGCATAAATATCATCAACACGGTACGGAATGTCCCCTCGTGCTAAAGTATCATAAACACGGCACGGAATGTCCCCTCGTGCATAAATATCATCAACACGGTACGGAATGTCCCCTCGTGCATAATAATCATAAACATGGCACGGAATGTCCCCTCGTGCATAAACAACATAAACATGGCACAAAATGTCCTCTCGTGCATAAATAACATAAACGTGTCCCCTCCTGCATAAACAACATAAACATGGCACGGAATGTCCCCTCGTGCATAAATAACATAAAGGTGGAACGGAATGTCCCCTCGTGCATAAATAACATAAACAACAGTTTGGCAAGAAAATCAACAACAACATACCCTAAGTGCAAAGAAACAATCAACAGGAATAATACCGTCCCCGTAAGGGACACAACTATAACCAATCCTACACAAGTGTATAGTTTAACAAAATATTCCTCAACCGAACAAATAGTCAACCATATTCCCAACCAAGGATTTTCATCAAATGAATAACTGCCAAATTGATATTAAATCCTGAACACAATAAACCTCAATGAAAATCACATAATTACTCATATTCGACTCACGGGCATGCTTGACCACAACATATAGGTACTCGTCACCTCACCTATACATTGGACATGGAATAAACACGTAGCAAATAAGACTCAACACCTATTCCCTCAAGCTAAGGTTAGGCCAAACACTTACCTCGACTCCATCGATAAAAATCACGCCACAAGCACCGCTTTTCCTTTTGAACCCGACTCCAAATCAATCGTATCTAGACAATAATTGACTAAATAACATCAATAAATGCTAAATAATTTAATTCCAATGCTTAATTATAGATTTCCCAACATTCTTCTCAAAAATCAAAAAATTGACCTCGGGCCCGCTTGGTCGAAATATGAGGTTCGAACCAAAATCCGATCACCTATTCACCCACGAGCCCGAATATATAATTTGTTTTGAAATCCGACCCCAAAATGAGGTCAAATTCCCAAATAATCAAAAAACCCTAACTCTACCCAAATCCCTAATTTTTCTACCCTTAATCTCTTGTTTTTAGGCTTAGAATCTAATGGGTGTTGGTAAAAATGGAAGAAAACGAGGTTAGGATTACATACCTATGAAGCTATGGTGAAGAAGTTCTTCAAAAATCGCCCAAGGAGGTGTGGAGAAGAAGAAGATGTGAAAAATGAGTGAAATCCCGTGTGTGATTCTGTTTTTTTAAAGAATAACAGGGCGAATTCGTTTTTCGCGTTCGCGGGCCCCTGGCCGCGTTCGCGAAAAGCTGACGTATTATACCTATGCGATCGCGAGTCCTTGGCCGCATTCGCGAAGGTTTAGCCTTCCAGGCTTACGCGTTCGCGAGCCCTTGGTCGCGTTCGCGAAGAGTCTTAGTTACCCAACCCCCAGACCCCCTATTGAACTACGCATTCGCGTGAGGCACGTCGCGTTCGCGTAGAGCATTACCCCCAAGGCTCCGCGTTCGCGACCATAGTCCTGTGTTCGCGTAGGGTAAAATTCTGCCCCCACTCATTTGCACATCGCGATCACACGAAGTGGACCGCGATCGCGAAGGTCAAAAGACCTGGGCACCAGATACAACATTTGACACCAGAAGTTTACCAAGTTTAACACCCCGACGCCTACCCGAAACTCACCCGAGCCCTCGGGGCTCAAAACCAAGTATGCACACAACCTTAAAAATATCCTACGGACCTATTCGTGCAATCAAATCGCCAAAATAACATCATAAATATCGAATTAAACCCCAAAATCAATAAAATTTCTCAAAATCTCTTTAAACATCAAATTTGCATTTAAGTCCGTTTCTTACCAAACTTTATAGATATGACAAAAATATTATATCGAACCTGTACCGGACTTCGGAACCATAATACGGGGCCGATACCACAGGTTTCACATAAAATTTCATTTTTAAAATCTCTTATATTTTTCAGAAAATAATTTCTTTTAAAAATTTATTTTTCGGACTTGGGACCTCGGAATTCGATTCACGGGTCCGGGTCTGTCTACCAAAAATGTTGACCAAAGTCAACTTTACTCAAATTTCAACACAAATTTATTATTTTTATAAGTTTTTCACATAACGACTTTTCGGCTACACGCCTGGGTTGTGCACGCAAATCGAGGTGAGATAGAAGGAGATTTTTCACGACCTCGAAATACAGAATTACTTAAAAATACACAGGATGACCTTTTTAGTCATCACAAGTGCACCCAAAAAGAAGAAGAATAAACCAAAATAGCAATACAGTTTTTTTTGTCAGAAACGGAGAAAGAACAAAGCACGAGTTTCTTCACATTTATTTTCGTTTTATATCTCCCTTCCTTTTCATAAAATAAATATAAAATACCGAATGATAGACACACAATGAATTAAAATAAACTTAGGAATTTTACATACGTTTGATAAATCTTCATGACGTGAATCATTGATTGTGACCATTATATATATGTATACCTCCTAGATTTCCAACTTAATTATACATTTGTTTAATTGTTAAACATAGTAGAAAAAATAGATAAATTCGTAGCACTTAAATATTTCACAAAATCTTAAGACATGCGGGGAATCAAGAACATAAGCATTTTTAGTATTTTTATGAATAGGGTCATTTATGGAAATTGTGTATTTGTTCGTTTCGTTTGTATCGTATGGATCATGTCTAAAAGAAAGAAGGGATATCCTTAACATACCTGAGCCGGTTCTCTAAACAATTCTTGTAACACACGACAATTGCGACAAAACACGTGATGATAAAATCAGAGTAGGGAAAAAATCCACATGATATTCTCCAAAAAGAAAAATTACACCGTTTTACAAGAGAACAAGAACCACACCCTTCGAAACAAAGAGAGGGGCAGAGAGGAGGAAAATTCACCAAAACTTGTATCATCAGAAATTGCCCTCAAAGCTAGTTTCCTAAAATCAGCTTAATATTGAAGCCACCCAAAGTGCTATGATCACTACTTTGGTTTCTAGCTCAAGTATAAATATTTTATTATTCTCCTCGCATTCAAGTATTCCATGAATACATGCCAAACACCTTTTTAATGGTAAAGATGAGCAACTTGTAAGGCTTCAAGATCCTACTAACATAAATAAGCACAGTATCAAACTCCGCTATTGCTATTCGAAAGCTTACTAGAATAGTTGAAAGGATGAAACAAGGCGGTGCGTAAATATGGAGTACAAATTATTTTAGATAATTACTAATTACCCGTATAATTAAGAATTATCTCAACTTACTAACAATACTATTTAGTTTTAATACACTTTATATAATTTACTATCATGGTCATGTGGTAACATATAAAATAAAAAACATACACTATTATTTCATTAAACATCTATGAAAAAAAAAAGCACATATTTTCTCAACTTCTAATTTTCCTAATCTCATATAAAGAGTACAAATTTTCATACACTTATTTCTTAAAATGGTTAAAAAGATAACCTTCTTTTCTTGTGAAAAATAAATAACTTCTATCTTTACAATAAAAAAGATCTCATAAACTTTTCTCATATTATGCGTATAATTAAAAACATATTCGAAAGTAGTAATATTAATGACTACATAAAATCATATTTTTCAAACCATTTTTTTTTACAAAAATGTGCCACCCAAAATACCATATCAAATGTATATAATGGTATCAAGGTTGTTAAACTTACGGAGTTTTATAATAATATAGTCACAATTCCTCTATAATCTCATGAATGATCTTAATCCGTTCGAGCTCATATGGATTACTACGACTTATCCTAATATTAAAGTACGAGATGTAACATATACTTTCCGTTTAAATCGCAGAATATAGACATGACATCTCTGAAAAGTGGCAGGTGCATTACACAACACAAACGACATCCTCCTGTAAGAAAAAACACCCGTCGTGCAAGTAAATGTTGTCACGACCCGAAATCCCACCTTTCAGGCCGTGACTGCGTCTAACGTTGAACCCGCTAGACAAGCCAACGTATACAACATTATTGCCTTAATAACACAACGTAACAGTATTTAAAACTATTAACCTTCAAACATTTGCTGAAATAACTCGAATTCATTAATGTCCAACCTTTTCCTAAAAACATCCCACACCATTAACTCTCGAATTTTTACTGAACATCCCAAATCACTTCAAACGTTTCACAGCAGAAAAATAACAATATTACCTCAAAAACTCATAATGAAATGATAAGACAACCACAACGAACAATCCCAAAACCGGGGTGTCACAACCTCACGAACTATCTAAACTGAGTACTAAATACAAAGTCTGAAAAGAAATATACAATTGTCTTGAAACTAGGAGAAAAAGTAAGACAATGAGGAATCCAAAAGCAGAGGAGACACCAAGGCCCACAAACGCCAGCGGGTATACCTTGAAGCTCTGGGTGGACTGAAGGTGACTCCCTCAATGCGGTCCACTGGGTCCGGATGCGTGATCTGCACAACATTAAGAAGTACAGTGTAGAATCAGTACAACTGACCCCATGTACTGAGTAAGTGCCGAGCCTAACCTCGGCCGAAGTAGTGACGAGGCTAGACTTGACATTAACGATAACCTGTCCTATTCTACAGCAGGTAACAGGAAATAACACAAGGCAGGAGATAAGCCGGCAAGTAGGGGATACGGGAGCAGTAAAGGGGAAAATTGAAAAAAGCAGTCACATCGACAGATATAAATGATCTAGAGAAACAATCCAACATAATGGACAACGAAACAAGTATAAATGTCACAAAGTAAACAATGGCACGGCATCACCCTTCGTGCTTTTACTCTCTTCCTCACAATGCAATGTAATCAAATATCATGGCACGGCATCACCCTTCGTGCTTTTACTCTCTTCCTCACAATGCAATGTACAATGAATCATGGCACGGCATTTACCTTCGTGCGTATAATCAATAAAATCATGGCACGGCATTTACCTTCGTGCTTATAATCAATAAAATCATGGCACGGCATCACCCTTCGTGCTTTACACTCTTCCTCACTATGCAATGTAATCAAATATCATGGCACGGCATCACCCTTCGTGCTTTACACTCTTCCTCACCAAACAATGACAGATAACATGGCAAGGAGTATAGCATAGTGAAATAAGCAATTCAGAACACCCGGCAAGGGGGAAACATCAAGTAGTAACTCAAGAAATGCCCGGCAAGGGTCTCAGCTATAACCAATTACCTCAATCACGTACTCTACACTTGTATTACCATTCGTATCAACACTTCTCAAACTCAATAGCCAATACTTTCAATCAAGAATAAATTACCAAGTAAAGACAATCTCATAATATACTAAACATGGAAGAAATACTGCAATTTCTATCAAAATAGACTCACGGGCATGCTTGACACACATTGCATAGGTACTCGTCACCTCACCTATGCAATGAACATGATAATCACTTAGCACATAGCAAATAATACCTATTCCCTCACCAAAGTTAGGCAAGACACTTACCTCGGTCCAAAGTATGGCAATCAACTCTCTGAGACCGCCTTTCCTTTCCAACCCGACTCCGAAACAACGTTATCTATGCATAATTAATTCAATAATATAATCCCATAGCCTAGATATTCATTTTCTAGCATTCTTCCAAAATATCAAAATTTGACCTCGGGCCCACGTGGTCTAAACTCGAGGTTCGGACCAAAACCCGATCACCCATTACCCCACGAGTTCAAATATGTAATTAGTTTTAAGATCCGATCCCAAATTGAGGTTGAATCACCCAATTTTCCCAAAAACCTAACACTACCCAAAAACCCAATTTCCACATTGATTTCATGTTTTTAGGCCTAGATTCTAGTGATTAGTTGATGAAATTAAGAGAAAATGATGATAAGTACACTTACCTAGGGAGCTATGGAAATTGGGGAGCTTGATTCTCGGTTATAGAGGTTTGGGGAAGAAGAAAAGGGTGAAGAATGGAAATAATCCCGTAATGGGTCTGTTTTTTGACTTAAAAATACCTGGGCGAAAATTACCCTGTGCGTTCGCAGCACATGCACTGCGTTCACACAAGGTTGCCGAAAATACCCTCTGCAATCGCGGAGAACCAACCGCGTTCGCACTGAGTTACTACCCCCTGCCCCCTGACACGCCTAACCTTGTGCGTTCGCGACCCCCGTGGTGCGTTCGCACAGGAGGACTTACCCAATACTCCGCGATCGCGACTTATATGGTGCGATCGCACTGCCAAATTTTGTCCCCTGACCCAGGCCCCTCACTTACCCTATGCGATCGCAGCCCCTCCTATGCAATCGCACAGACCAAATTACCAGACGCCAGAAACAGAATCAAAACACCAGATTTTTCATGTTTTCACACCCTGTTAGCTTTCCGAAACTCACCCGAGCCCTCGGGGCTCAAAACCAAAAACACACACGACTCCCAAATCATCATACGGACTTGTTCAAGCTTTTAAACCATCAAAATATCATCAAAACAATGAATTAAACTCCAAAATCTATAGAATTTTCTCAAACTTCATAAACTTCTAAATTTCCTATTTTTAATCCGAATCACGTCATTTCAAGTCCGTTTTACACCAAATTTCATAGATAAGTCACATAACATATAATAAACCTGTTCCGGGCTCCGGAACCATAATGCGGGCTCGGTAACACGGCTTTCACATAATAATTCATTTTCAAAATCTTTTATTATTTCCAGAAAACAATTTTATTTAAAAATTCATTTCTCGGGCTTGGGACCTCAAAATTCGATTCCGGGCATACGCCCAAGTTTCATATTTTCCTACGGACCCTCCGAGACCGTCACATCACGGGTCCGGGTCCGTTTACCAAAAATATTGACCAAAGTCAACTTTATTCAATTATTCAATTCAGAGTTTCATTTTTATCAAATTTTCACATAGAAGCTTCCCGGCTACATGCCCGGGATGCGCACACATATCGAGGTGATATTAACAGAGGCTTTCGGGGCCTCGGAACACAGTTTTAGTTAGAATCNGACTCCCAAGTAGCTGCCTCGGCAGGCTGACCACTCCACTGAATACGGACCGAAGGATAACTCTTCGACCTCAACTGGCGAACCTGCCTATCTAATATGGCTACTGGCTCTTCCTCATAAGTTAGATCCTTGTCCAAATGGACACCGCTGAAGTCAAGAACTCGAGATGGATCTGCAATATACCTCCGGAGCATAGATACGTGAAACACTGGATGCACTGCTGATAAATGCGGTGGCAAGGAAAGTCTGTAGGCCACCTCTCCTACCTCGTCCAAAATCTCAAATGGACCAATATACCTAGGGCTCAACTTGCCCTTCTTTCCGAATCTCATCACGCCCTTCATAGGCGACACTCGAAGGAATGCCTGGTCTCCTACCATGAAAGCCAAATCTCGAACTCTACCATCTGCATAACTCTTTTTCCTAGACTGAGCTGTACGAAGCCTATCCTGAATGATCTTCACCTT
>ML272108.1:0-76421 GCA_005239495.1 Nicotiana undulata | reverse complement strand
CCTTGTCCAATTGGACACCGCTGAAATCAAGAACATGAGATGGATCTGCAATATACTTCCGGGGCATGGAAACATGAAACACGGGATGTACTGCGGATAAATGTGGTGGCAAGGCAAGTCTGTAGGCCACCTCTCCTACTTTATCTAAAACTTCAAATGGGCCAATATACCTAGGGCTCAACTTGCCCCTCTTTCCGAATCTCATCACGCCTTTCATAGGCGACACTCGAAGGAATACTGGTCTCCTACCATAAAAGCCAAATCTCGAACCCTACGATCTGCATAGCTCTTTTGCCTGGACTGAGCTGTACGAAGCCTATCCTGAATAATCTTCCCCTTATCCAAAGCATCCTGGACTAACTCAGAACCCAGTAATCTAGCCTCTCCGGGCTCAAACCATCCGACTGGAGACCGACATCGCCTACCATACAACGCCTCATACGGAGCCATCTGAATGCTCGATTGGTAACTGTTGTTGTAGGCAAACTCTGCTAACGGCAAGAACTGGTCCCATGAACCACCAAAATCAATAACACATGCCCGCAACATATCCTCCAAAATCTAAATGGTGCGCTCGGACTGTCCGTCCGTCTGAGGATGGAATGATGTGCTCAACTCTATGCGAGTGCCCAACTCCCTCTGAAATATTCACATAATTATTCACTTTCACATTCCTTTAATATTTTCAGAAAACAATTTTCTTTAAAAATTCATTTCTCGGGCTTAGGGCCTCGGAATTCAATTCCGGGCATACGCCCAAGTCCCATATTTTCCTACGGACCCTCAGGGACCGTCACATCACGGGTCCAGATCCGTCTACCAAAAATGTTGACCAAAGTCAACTTTATTCAATTATTCAATTAAAAAATCCCAATTTTATCAAATTTCTACATGGAAGTTTCCCGACTACCTGCCCAGGCTGTGCATGCATATCGAGGTGAGATTAACGGAGGCTTTCGAGCCCTCGGAACACAGATTTAGCTGGAATTACTTAGGATGACCTTTTTGGTCATCACAACGTGGTCGGGTATGATTATACCGAGCCTTATTATGGCCGGGTATGTTTTTAACGAGTCCTGTTCGAGGCCGGGTATGATATGATGATGATGATGCCCACGGAGGCATATGTTTTTTAAAAGTTTTATGTATATATGTATCATGCATTTCATGTCAGTAGCCCTCAGAGGTGCTCAGATGCTACAGGTTGTATCTCTTCTATCTCGCCTTACATTACTGTTCTTATTTATGATTTCCTGCCTTACATACTCGAATCATTATTTGTACTAACGTCCCTTTTTCCTGGGGACGCTTTATTTCATGTTCACATGTCCCGATAGACAGGTCGAGAGTCCTCCAAGTAGGCTATCAGCTCAGCGGAAGATGTTGGTGCGCTTCATTTGCTCCGAAGTTGCTTATTTGGTCAATATAACTAGGACATGTATTGAATTGTATGGCGGGTCTCAGTCCCGACCTTTATGATACTTATGTACTCTTAGAGGCTTGTAGACAGATGTCATGTATACAAATACTTGTATGGCCTTGTCGGTTTATATTTTGAGTTTATAAATGATCATTTTGACCTATTAGGCCCGTATGTCACGCGTATATGATGATGTAATAAGAAAGATGAGTTACATTGGTACTCGATTGAGCAAGGTACCGGGTGACCGTCACAGCCCATCGGTTTGGGTCGTGACAGCCTTTTCCTTGCATAATACCAAAATGCTATCTCCATTATGCTATTTAAAACCTAGCACTATTTTCTATTCGCTTGGGGCTAAGCACTGCCCCAAGCTTACACTAGACTAAGATCTGTCTTGTTTTGCTTCGCATAAGACCGAGCATCATATCATTGCATCTCATGGGCTGAAACATCGCCATTTTGTCCAAAGCGTCATAGTCCAAAGGCATCATCCTCATAGCCGGAAATACCATGCCATGGCCTGAGGATCTCTCAATGTTACACATCATTATTCAAAGGCGTCATGGTTCAAAGGCACCATTCTCATGGCCCAAGGACATCATTTCATAGCCTGCGAATCCCTTATCACATGATTCATGGCCTAGAACGTCATGGTTTGAGGACATCATCTGCACCGTCCAAAGACAACTTTCATGGTCCAAAGGGAATTTTCATCAAGTTTAAATCCTCACAATAATCTATATATACTTGCATGCACTGTTTGTAAGTTTTGTAAGTAATCCAGGAGGTAAACGTTCTCTTAACAGGAGCAATCTTCGCTCAGTTTTTTGTTCAATGTTCACATCCTGCAATTATTTCAAACGCATCCAACTACCATCAGTTATCCACTTTTACTTGATAACCGTTCAAATGCTCGTTTTGAAATACATCCATAACTTTTCAGATACACATTCATGATTTCGTGCAAATCCATTCACCTGATAATGTCCTACCCAAAAGAACCCCCATCGAAACGTACGACCATTCTTATAACAGCTATGTCGGTTCATTTCACCGATGGATCCAAAACTACACGTGGCCTGATTCCCGAAATACCAGGGATATGTACGCAACTCAAGAACAAGGGTTCAGCCTCCATCTTTCAAATCACCCCATTCGGTCAAAATCGGTCATCATTTCTTTAACCGACAACTCTTTCATCCCGGGTAAAGAGAGGCAACTGTTGATACCCAATTTTTCCCTCATATTTTTAAATATACATATATACTTTCAAAATAGCATCATTATTTTGTTTACAAACCTATACAAGCATTTTCTATAATTTTTCATAATTTTTATAGCTTTAAATTAATTTTCTTATATTTTTTATTATATAAATATCTAGTAATTATCCTTTAAATCAGTTTGTGATGATTTAATTACCCACAATTATTATTTTCATCCATAATACATATTTTAAATATTATTCATTCTATTTTTTGTAATTACATTAGCATTTTAAGCAATTTATCTAGTTTTGCGATAATGGCCTATATTCTACAACTAATTGCATTTATTATATTATTTATGCCAAAATATCATTATTATATTTTTTATAATATTGAGTTATTTTTTCAATCATTTTATTACACAAGTAGCATTATATTATCTATTGATTATTTTTATAAATTATTTTTAAAATAATTATTGTGTATTTAATTGTTGACCCAATATAGGGCTAATTTTCGGACCAAAATGGCCCAACACCTAAGCCCACATCATCTCCCCTCTCAGTAGCCTAAACCAGTCAACCCTTCCAACGAACCCAGTTGCGACCCATTTTAAACGACCTACCCCATTTCCCTTTGATCATGGTCGTTGATCTCAAATGATCAACGACCCATAATAATCACCACATATCCTTATATCCTCTCACCCTGAAACCCTAACCCATTTCCCTTGCCCGTATCCTTTGTTTCCTCTCATATCTCATTCTCCATCCTTCAGAAACCCTAGTCGCCTCCCCCATCTTCTCCAAATCAAAGTTAATCATGGATTTCCTCTGTGATTCACTTGCCTTTTACATGTTACCTCATTGTTAATTACAATATTATGATGTTATATGGTACTTTCCCCTTCTGGCAAGTACCAGTGCCCAAACTGGATTCCACCGCCTTTAATCCTTGAGGTTTAGACGATATTTCGCCTATATGCACTCTATATGGTCTGATTCAGTGATATCTTCGACTATCTATGCTTCCTTTTTGAACTAGGGTTTGGAATTTTCCCTTCTTCCTTACTGATTCTTGATTGATACTTTTCCTTTTCCGTGTTTGACTAGTTTTTTCTTATTTTTGTTTAACCTACCGTGTTTCCCTATTTTCTACTTTATTTTGCTCTACATCTGACTCTAAACGATTTTTCGTATGATATTTTCCTTATTCTCTATTTAATCTTCTGTATTCCTTTATTTATGGTATTATTTGCGTGATAATTGTTATTCCATGTTGATTTACTGAACCACATTTGCTCTATTCCCTAAAAACCCGATTCTTATTGAGTCTGGTATATCTTTCCTTATTTGTGTTTGAATAATTTGTTTTCCATGTTTACTTGCTCTATTTCTACACTGTACAAACCTCTCTCATGAGACCTCTTAGGGAGAGATTTTAAAATCCTAATTTTGGCTACTGTTTTTTCACTACTCTATCACTCACTCACTGTTACCCTCAAACTCTCTGAAATTATTGAATAGCCTTCTCTGGTGCAAGCATTGCTCGGAGCCCATTCTCGAGGCTCTTGTGAACTCTAAAGCATCAGGGATTTGGGGTTTTTGGTATTACACTCTGCACTCTTAAAATTCTGCTACTGGTTAGTGTTTAAAACTTCATAATGTTTATTCTCTTTCCTTCTTTCTACACATGTATTTGAACTTTGGTTCAACTATGTTGGTGTTCACTTTGATGTCATTCTGTGTTAATTGATGCATGAGAATAGTCTATTGTTCATGTCATGCTTCACTATAATTTTCACTATGTAATCTCTCATCTCCTAAGACTCGTTTTGTACCCTGTAGCATCTGTACATGTTAATTTGGACTTCAATATTGTGGTTGTATGTTGTTTATGCCTATTGTATTTAGATAATGCTCTAACTCTATGAAAACCCCTTTTACTTGAATGAACCTTTACTAAGCCCTGCATATATTGGAGTGCTTTGTAATACTGCCCAAAAATCTGTTTTAAACTTGTCTTGCTATCCTGATTTTCTAAAGGAAAACATTCTATTTTTTCAACTGACTAGGACTCTGCTCCTATGTTAACATGCTTTTCTAGTATGCCTTGGTTCATTTGCTATGTTCCTGTGATTATCAATATATGTATCTCTCCATTATATCCAAGCATTGATTGATATGGCATTAGGTCAGACTTAACTTAATTTAGACCCTTAAATGTTAACTAGTGCAATCTAGGCATGTTTGCAAACTTGTTTTCCTTTTCCCATGATGTTTCTCTATGTGATGCTTTGCTACTGAACCTTGCTGAATTTTGTTGGTCTACCCGACCAATTGTGTTGTATGATAATTTTGGGAATCTCCATCAATTCCCTTTACTGGTTACCCTAGTATTCTGAATTCCTATTCTTAACCGGCTGAAAGCCAAGGCTACCTAGGTTCTTTGTTGGCCTCCCTAGTGTGAGCGCTGCTCAGGGTCCAATTGAGGCCCTTGTGAACTCTGACACACTAAGGGCTTGGCCCTAGTCATTCCTTTTAACATCCAAACTATCCCTAATGCTCTACTTCCTTTTCATGTACTGTGGTTTTATGTTGGTTGTTCCAAGTGATGCAATACTTGGTGTTATGGCTCATTGAAAGGGGTCTGAACTCCCCTATGGACCTGTGATCGTGTGGTTCTTTCTGGAGGCCTAAGGATACTATGTCTGAAGTATCGAAGGCCCAGCAAGGTTGGGTATTTAGTTGTTTTATTTTGGCATGCTATAGGCCTGTCTATTGCCATGTAATACTACTACTTTACCTATTAATTTGGGTCTGTAATAACTTCATCGTATAAACGATTCAGGCGTTAGCAAAAGGGAATGGGTAGAATATTAATATGCGATGGGTAGATGACATGCCAATAGGATTGAATGATGAACTTGCCTTATGATGTTCATTCTCTATGCACGCTGCAGAAAGCATGCCATTAGGAAAAAACACACACTTGCACTCTTTGATTATTAGCAAGTATGGGCTCAAATGCCTCAATATCTCTGTTGCTATATGTTATTAGAAAAACATGCCCGTAGGAAATACATGTCATTGAATTCTATGTTAATTTTCATTTCTGCAACATATCCACTAGAGATCATGCATATAGGACTCCAATCATTTCATTCGCTATGGTATTGCAAATTTCACCTAGAGAATCTTGCTATAAGGTTTAACGATAAAATCAGACTCCCAAATGTTATTCATTAGAAATCCTGCCTATAGGATGCCACTGTGTCTTAATAACTGGTAATGACGCCTTTTAACACTCTTCGTATATCAATTAGGCCATTATCAAGTGTATGAGTAATTCTAAGTTTCCACTCTCTCTGTTACATAAATCTCCTAGGCGCAACAATTATAGGGTTAATAATTGAGGAATTTGCCTTCTCAATAATTAGTGTGTAATAACCTATGCAATCCTGCCTATAAATCTCGTTGGTTCCTGAATCTGCTCGCGTGCCTTGATGCCTATCACCTAGAAATCATGCCTATAGGGAGTTTAGTTCTTTAATATCAAATTGCCTAGCATAAAAACTTGTTTTTCCGCGTGCAATTGATGTGTAATTGTTGAGGCTAACTTGAGCCTTCAACTGCCTATATGTGAAGTCCAACATGTTTTGTATGTCACCTAGTTTTGACATTTTCTAGGCAACCTAAGTAAAGTCTAGAACCACCCAAAATAGAGGTCCATCTTGAGGGAGTTACTAAGTATTATTTATGATGCATGGGTGATCTTTAGGCTAAAAAACTTAGGGCCCCCCCCCCCCAGCTTATTTCCTTTTATTTTTAATCAAGTGTTGTACTTACACAAAGTCTTTTATTAATAAAATTTCTTAAACTTCTTGCTTTCTATATCTTTGTTTATCTGACTAATTCATATAATTCAAGTTCGATCGGGACCCATAGTTGTGGACCTCAAAGAGTTCCTAACACCTTCTCTTCGGCGTAATTTCGAGCCCTTACCCGATCTTTGGTGATACAAACTAGTCAAACCTGAGTCATGTGTAAAATAAGTTCCCTAACGCACCTTAAAACCGTTAGGTGGCGACTCTCCTCTTTTAATACTTCCTTATAAGAGTTGTCACATGTCGAAACCTGATTTCGCAAGAAAAAGGGGTGCGACAATCGGTAAGCTCCATGTCCTTCAGAGTTGCCGGGTCTTGGGTTTTGAGTACCTATATATATATATATATATATATAGATTATAGGTAGGTAGGTGCCTGTTCTGGCCACACTACATCTATCAGTAGAGGCTTGTAGACAAATCTTGTCGGTCAGTGCAGTATGTTGGGCTTGTAGGCCTTATATGTGTATTTTGTTGGTTTGTCAGATGTAGTAGTTATGACGGCCTTGCCCCAGATTTATATTGATGTTTAGTCAGAGCTAGTTTTCGTTCAGTTCTATTTTTGTTTTCACAAATTATATTGCAATGTGGCCCTATTGCCAAAGTATGACATTATATGTTCATAGTTCCTCAATATCAAGTTGGTATGCTCGGTTTAAGTGAGGCACCGGGCGCAAGTCTCCCCCCCCCACCCCCCCACCCCTGGTTGACGGGTTTTTTCGCCTTGGTTGGGTGGTGTACCGGGTCCTGGTCACGTAGTTTTGGGTTGTGACAGAGAACGCCATTGATATTTATTGGAGCCTTGAAAATTGCTCTGTTGCCCTTGGTAATTATTCACAAATTGTACCTCTTTTTCTTGCTCCTGATAAGAGTCACTTGTTCATAGCTACCATCATCTTGTACATAATTCTCCACTTGGGATTGAAATTGTCGACCTTTATCCCTCTTCTTATTGCCCAAGACTGCCTTCATAGCATGAACTTGTTTATAGCTTGGGTTTGAAGAAGTTGGGCCTTAGCAAGTTGACTCATGGTTGTGGTCCATTCGGCAATAGCTTGCACATGTTCTTGAAACTCTTTATGAAGATGGACCATGTTGTGATCACCTTGGCGAACATTAGCTCGGCATTGCCAAGCCTAAGAAGTTTTTGACATCTCATCAAGAATCTCACACGCCTCTGCATAAGGTGTTGTCATAAAATTTCCTCCGTCCAATTGATTGACCATACATTGGTTCGTAGTATTAATACCACGGTAGAAAGTTTATTGGATCATGTAGTCGGTCATATCATTTTTCGGGCAATCCCCCGATATCTCTCCCAAATCTCATGCAAAGGTTCATTGGGCGCTTGCTTGAAAGCCAATATTTCATCCTGTAGAGTAGCCATGTCCCCGGGAGAGAAAAACTTTGAAATAAACTTCTCCACCAACTCTTCCCAAGTATGGGTAGAATGATTAGGCAAGTGTTCCAACCAATCCAAAGCTTTACCCCTTAGTGAGAAGGTAAAAGGCCTTAACCGCAAAGCATCTACCGAAACATTTTTTTGTTTTCTTCCCCAACATGTATCCACAAAACATTACAAATGCTTGTAAGAATTTTGACTCGGCGCCCCGGTGAAATACCTCGTTGCTCGAGAAAAGTAAGGATCATATTGGTAATTTAAATGTTTTCCTCCATAATGCAGGGGGGACTAGGGCACTTGCATCACCTTCGTTGGGAAAATTCGACGTTGAACCGCTTGTGGTTATGGTGGTGGAGGCGGGGGAGGTGGAGGTACATTGTCTTATTGACCCCGACCTCGATGGTTTTGTTGTGGAGCTTGAGGCATTTCATCAAGTTGCTCCTCTTCGCCATCCACCTCTCCCAATGGATAGTTTCCAAGTACGTTGTTCGCCATTTGGAAGATATTTCAAGAAACAAACTCAAGTATATAGCTAACCTTCACCTAGGTACAAACCTAATGGTAGAGAAAATTTATGCTTATTTGGTAGACCGGAGTGTGTTATGACTCTCAATGCTCAAGTACTCTATCAATACCTCTCGTTCAAAGAGTGAATATGCGCAAATTGGCTTTCTCAAGAACAAATGGGTAGAAACCTAAACAATTGATATGAGTCCAAGTGGGATTATCCCTATCTCTAGTTAAAATCATTTAATCAAACTAATCAAAACTTCAACTAGTTCAATTTCTTGTTGCCAAGTATTCCTAGACTAAGTTCCTCTTTCTCAAGTAAGAACTAAGTCAAATTGGCATGAATCAATGTTTGCAACCATTAATTGTAGATTAAAAGAATAAACAAGGCTAAATAACATACACCCAATCAATAACTAGCATTAATATTAAATACCCATAAGTTTTACACACTAGGGTTGGGTCACAACTCACAACTCTAGATAAAATCTAGCTACTCATAATGATAGATATTGAAAAATGAAAGAAGAAGTAATTGAATATATAAAACTAAAATTAAAGAGTAAAAGTTATGGGTTTTCTCTAATTCTAGTCACAAGTTTCCCCAAATAGCTAACTCTAATAGCTACCAGTTGCTCCGGTACATTAGTTGCCCTAAAAAAAGTATTTCTCATCTATTTATAATGCTCCAAAATTTGCTAACAAAAATGCCCTTCGGGAGGTTCTACCGCCACGTAATTCAGTTGCGGTCCGCACTTCCATTTGATGCTCTTGAAGTAGGAAGGATTCTGCGATCGCGCAATAACCTCTGCGGCTACACAATTTGGCTGCAGATCGCGCTTCAACGAGGCTTCAGGCTTGGTCTTTTGCATCTTCTCTGATCCTTTCACACTTGTCAGTGCGAGCAACTTCTTCGGCTGCACAATTTGGTGTGGGGACCGCACTGCTGTTAAGAGCCGCATATGCTTCAATCATTAATCTGCGGCTGCACTATTCTTTCTGGGGGACCGCATCTGTATCTGCGACGGTAGAAATAGTTATGCGGACCACACATTTTTTGCACTTCTCCTTTATGTCATTTTGAACTATGACATATCCTTTTTTAGTTAGATTTCTTCATTGAGCTCATATCCTCCAGCATGCCTACAATTCGCACATTTTCATTAGATTAAGAAATAAACATCACTACTTTCGGACAAAAAACTTATGCAAGAAGGTACTAATAAGTGGTTAAAATCCATGCTTATCACATATCATCTATCTCCTGGCCACATATACGCTCCAACCTCCTAGAGATCTCCGCAATCTAAAGGAATAGAGTCTCAGTGTCCAACTCTCATGCCATTCCAAATCTAAGGATATAACCGAGTCCCTCAATAAATCTACGGACACTCTCTCTCTAATAGTGAAAACCAAAGCAGGTGCATGACGAGATAACTCAGTACACCTCATAGAATACTTGGACACAATCATACTCCTCTGGCGCAACTGCTAGAACTCGGTACACAATGCATCCATGTGAGTCGGTGGAACGATCTCCCTTAAGAAGAGATCTATGAATTGGTACCAAGTAAGTTGGGATGCGCCATCTGTCCTACTCTCCTCATAAGTTTGTCATCATCCATATGTCGGCCCCATTGGCTGGAAAGCAGTGAGGTCGACCCAGATCGACTCCACCACGCCCATAGTACATAGAATGCGAATTGTGCATCCTAAGAATTCCCTCCACTAAACTAGGGAGGATGGAACTTCTGAAACCTCTCCAAACTCGTCTGCCCCTCAGCCGACAAAATTGGACCTAGCCCGGGTTGAACTGCAACCACTAGTTGTACCGGAACAACACCTTGTGTTTGATAAGCATGAGTCAACTGCTCTGTTATACGTGCGGCGAGAGTCTAAGCTACTCCCCTAACCTGTGAAGTAGCTGGTGCAACTGGAATCAACCCTTCCTGAGTCAAAGTCCCATACATGCTCAAAAAAAGTGTCAAGGTCTCCTGGAGTCTAGGGGTAGCAACAGGACCCTCTAGTTCCTGCTCACAACTGGAGCTATTGGTGGCTCCCCAAGTGCTCTGGCAGGTGCTCTAGCTGTAGCACCTACCCCTCCTAGGCTTCTACCTCGGCCCTAGCCTCTCATGGCTCCAGCAAGGGACGCGGGTGTCTGCTCAGTTGATCCGGCAGTATTTGTCCTTACTATCTTTGAGATAATAGAAACTCAAAGGCTAAAACTCCAAAATCGACAAATCCACACGATAAGGAATGAAAGAAGTGAAATTTTCCTAATAGTTCTGTAACCTATCGAAGAAAATTACAGACGTCTCCATACTGATCTACAAGACTCCACTAAGCTTGCTCATGACTGGTAAAACCTACTAAGCTTGCTCGTGACTCGTAAAACCTATGAATCTAGAGTTCTGACACTAACTTGTCACGACGCAAATCCCACCATATGTGATGGCACCTAGTCTCTAAAACTAGGTAAGCCGATCACTTATCAACTTTTAAATCAATAAAGAAAAGATACAATGAGGTAGGGTTTAATATAAATGCATCAATAAAGGTAATACAAGCCGACACGGCGATAATCACAATATTTTCCCAAAACTAGGTAGTACGAAGTCATGAGCTCTAACTGAATACATAGAAATATCTCAAAATACAATATTGTTTGGATAGAGGATAGACAATGTTAGTATAAGGAAAGGAGTCCAAGGGAATGCAACGGTCAAAGAAGCTTTACCTTGAGTCCTCACGATCAAAGAAGCTCTCACTGCCTGGGTTCGCTACCTTCAACATTTGGATCTACATAAAAATATATAGAAGTGTAGTATGAGTACACCATGGTTGGTACCTAGTAAGTATCAAGACTAACCTCGGTGGAGTAGTGACGAGGTCAAGTCATGCGATACTCACTACTCAAAAATAACCTATGTAATGAATCAAAACTGATAATAAAAGTATAACATGAAACAATAATAATAATAACCACATCGGAATAAGTGCTAATAACTCATTACAAGTAGAGGCTCAGTTTCAACAACAAATCATCATTAAAAAACTCACACAAATGGCACCTCGTGCCCACATGATCATTACAACAACAATAGCAACCCGTACACTCCACCCTGACAATAACACAATATCCATTTATATTGCTCCTCCCCGACAATATATCAACAGTTACCCGTATCGCTCCGCCCAGGAAATATATCAACAGCCACCTGTATCGCTCCGCCCAGACAATATATCAATAACCACCCGTATTGCTGAGACAAGAAAATATATCAATAGCTACCTGTATCACTACGCCCATACAATATATCAAGATTCACCCGTATTGCTCCAACTAGACAATATCTTAATAAACACCCGTATCTCTCCATACAATCAACAACAATGCAATTCCACCCTTATACTCAGCATAACCACAATCAATCCACACAACATGTCCACATATGCCACCATATCACAAAACAATAATACCAAGAATTTATCACGTCATGAGCTCTCAACTTATCAACAAAGTGCACAAAGACATGTCAATAATATAGAAGTGCAAAGGGGTGCTCAACAAATAAGGCATGATTATGGCTGAGTCAAATGTAGTTATCATATTTAAGAAATCCAGAGTGGTGTAAGCATGTTTTTATATAAGTTACTTTATCAAATTAAGGCATATTAATAGCTACGATCCAACCCGGTCATAAAACCACACATAGCGCCCATGTACACGCTCGTCACCTTATGTACACGTCGCTTTTCACATAACACGGATAAGCAATCAAGGCTAAATCCTAAGGGGTATTCCCCTACACGAGTTTAGGCAAGTTACTTACTCAAAAAAGCCAAATTCCTTCTCGCGTGAATCTACCTCCAGACGACTCAAATCGAGCCAAAATAACTTAATATAATATCAATAAAAGCCATAGGAAATAACCCTAACAATAAAGCTTCAATCTTGAACAAAAATCAAAAAGCCAACCCAAAGAATCAACCTGGGCCCGCCTCCCGGAATCAGACAAAAATCACAAATTTCAAGCACCCATTTGAGTACGAGTCCAATTATACCAATTTCATCCGAATCCGAATTGGGGTTCAATTCATAAAATTATATTTAAAAATAATTTAACTAAAATTCCCGATTTTCCTCACTTAGATTTAGATTCATCAATTAATTAATACAAATAAGAATGGAATCATTATTAATAACCAAATCCGAGTCAAATACTTACCCCAATCCAAATCCTGAAAAGCGCCCAAATTCGAGCTCCCAATCTCTAAATGTGATCAAATGACTTAAAACCCTCAAACTGAAATGTTTAATAGGTCTGCCCAGTGGTACCCTTCGTGGCCGTGGGACCAATTTCGCAATCACGAAGCACAATTCAAACACTGCTCAAAACCCTCATTCGCGAACGCCATCTGGACCACGTGAACGCGACCCTCATCTCCACTGGCCTACATGAACGCATATAGCAACGTGCGAACATGAAGGCCAACTACTTGGCGGCCCCGTCCAGTCTACACTTTACACAAAACGTATCCAACTAGGCGTGAACGCGATGACCACAACCCCTCTAGGATCCACGAACGCGACAGACCCATCGCAAATGTGATGTGCAAATCACCAACACACTACGCGATCGTGGACCTCCTTTCAACGGTCGCGATGAACACCAGAAAATCTACAACCCAAACATGAGATAAATGATCTAAAACTCATCTAAAAAACACTCGAGGCTCCCGGAACCCCATCTAGTCACACCTAGGGCTGTTCATTTAGATTGGATATTCGAAATCCGAACTGATCCATTCAATTTCGAATTTCGAATTGGACCGGATTTCGGATTGTGTTTATAAAAAATTTGGATTTCGGATCGGATTCGGATCGGTATATTTTAATATGATCCGATCCGAAATTCAAAATTATTAGGCAATGTATAAATACTACATTTTAATTTCGGATAGTCAGTACTTCCGTTATATCTTCCTCCAAGTTATTACCTTTACAATTGCTAGAGTAGCTATATTGGCATCATAGTACTCTCATAATCGTATAAACATGAATTTTTCTTAATGCATTTCCTCTTTTACAAAGAAAATATACATATTAGTTTGCAACTTTGAGGCTTTTGCGATCCGAAATCCGTTCCGATCCAAACTTTATTTGGATCGAATTCGGATTGCATTTTCTAGAATCCAAAATTCGAAATCCGAATTCGAAATGTGCTAAATCCGATCCGTGCACAACCCTAGTCACACCAACTGATCCCAAAAGATAAAGCGAACCTACTCGAGGCCTCAAATCATACAAAATAATATCAAACCCATGAATCGCATACCAATTCAAGTTTAATAAACTATATCAAAATTCCAACTTTCAAACTTACGCCAAACATACCTTAATAACTCAGAATGACATCAAATTTTACACACAAGTCAAAATAACCCCATGGACCTATTCCAAGGCTCAGAATCTCAAATGGACATTGAAAAGCACAAAGTCAACCATGGGTTAAACCTATCAACTCTCCAAGCCATCAAACTTCCAACTTTCGCCAATTTGAGCCAAATCAACCAGGAACCTCAGAATGCAAATTCGGGCATATGCCAAAGTCCAAAAATCACCATCTGAAGTTATTGGGACCATCAAAACTCTGATCTGAGTTAAAATATATAAAAGTTAAACTTGGTAAACTCTTCCAACTTAAAAGGTTCCATATCAAGAGTTATTCTTCCAAATAAATCCCGAACCACTCGAAAACCAAAAAAGATCATACACGCAAGTCGTAATACATCATATGAAGCTATTTAAAACCTCAAACCACCGATCAAATTCCAAAGCCCGCAACAACTGTTCGGGTCGTTACAGTTGAAGGAATTACAGTGTAATTGAATCTATTTGCTACGTGATCCATGTGTTGGGGACGGCGTAAAGTAAGGTGACGAGTGTATATGCATTGGCCATGGGATAATCATGTGGGTAGAACTAGCATTATTTGTGTCATGTTACTTTGTGTATTATGTCTTCCATTCTCTAGATAGATTGTGAAATTCTTTGATTTCTCGTATCCATATTATTATCTATATTGCGCTTATTAAGATATTGGACGTTGAGATCATTAAATTATTGATTTGGTTGTTGGTGCAAAGATGTTGTTAATTTCTCATATGGCGAGTTATGTTCAAATATTATTCTTGATGTTATTTATGCTTCCCACCTTGCTTGGTATTGTGTTATACGTGATGCTTGGTAAGGAAGAATAAATTGCACAAAGGGTGTTATCGTGCTTGTGTGTGTGTGTGTGTGTGTGAGAGAGAGAGAGAGAGAGTGTGTGTGTGTGTGTGTGTGATTGTGCAAGAAGGGTGTTTCCATGCTTACGTCATATATAAATATTATTGCCCAAAGGGTGTTACCGCACTTGAGAGAAGGAGAGTATAAGCACAAATGGTGTTTCCATGCTAGCTAGTGTATTACATTATGAGGATGAGAGTAAAAACACGAAGAGTGATGTCGTTCCATTTGTTGGTGTTGTTGTTCTTTATTTGGTTATTCGTATTGAGGACTTGGCTTTGTGGTTTTGTAAATTATCTTTGAAAGGTTTATTCAGAGTTGTTGTAGAAGTATGACTTGTGGTTTACTCAGTAGCACACTCTTTTACTTTCTCATTTTATATCTCTTTGCTTATGTACTTATTAACTCTCTCACATGTTGTTATCATATTATTATACTTGATATTTTGTTTGTCCTCTCGTTATTTCTTGTTACTTAACTGCACATGGTTATATGTGTTGATACCCAATTTTTCCTCAAATTATTTTCAAAATTGCATATATACCTTTCAAAATCACTCTTTGCAGTAATTGATTTTTCCATAATTTTTCGTATTTTGTTTTAATATTTTATGTTCCATAATTATTCATAATTATGCATAAATGATGTTATAAATAATTTTAAATCATTTTCTTACTCAATAGGTTATTTATATCTTATTTTAATCCTATTGGAATTTTATTATTTTACAAATTAGCCAATTTGGCATTATTTGGCTATTATTACAATGATTTTGCAATTATAGCCTAATTGTACATTTAATGCTATTTTAATTCAGTAATTAGTACTTTTATATTTTAAATACTAGTTAATTACATTAATTTCACCTATTTAGCCTTAATTTCATTTTATCTAATTATTAGCTATTTTTTATTATTTATGTATCTATTTTTAATGGGTATTTAACAAATAGCCAATTTTTATTTAAAATCCAGCCTAAATTATACCCAGCCCAAACCCATTAAAAATACCCAACCCAGATCCTAAACCAACCCGACCCAATCCCAATTCAATCTGAGCCGTTGATCAGATTAGATCAACGGCCCAGGTTATATTTTCCTAAAATATCTCTAACCTACCCCTCCCCCCCTTCCCGTCTCATTCTTTCGAGACTGCTCATCTCTCTATCTCTCGTCTCTCTCTCTCTCTAGTCTCTAGAGACTTCTGTCTCTTCGTCTCCGATAGAACTCCACCGCCTTCCTCTGGCCATCTCCGGTCACCATCCTTTCGACTACGAGCCTCCATGAGCCTCCTTCATCTATCTCATCTTCTATCTGAAGCCCTTGAGGGCCTGGGCCATGCTGACTTGCACCTGGGGCTCCTGCTTTGGTTGTTCTTGGCCTCCCCGGTGGAGTTTGGACATAACCGCGCCATATCCACCACGATCTTCGAGTTTCACCGCAGGTTTTCCGGTTATATTCGATTCTCTTGTGAAACCCTACTTTCTGCCTCTCAGATCTATGGTGTTTTTAGCGATTCAAGCATGTCTCTTTATGTTTTACATTGTTCTTGACTCGAACTTTAAAAATCATCAGTTTTAAAACGGTTTCACTTCCTTTTAAAGCTAGGGTTTCTCAGAACTCTTTTATGCTTGTTTAAAACTAAGTTTCTCTTTGCGTTTAAATCTGTTCTTTGCATATCATGACCGATTTTGTGATTTACTAGCTTTTTATCTTGCATATGTTAAAAGCCCTAATTTTTCTAGACTTCTTCGATTGGTCTTGTGTATTAGCATGACTGCTCGTTTCTTGTTTAAGTTGTTGTGATTATCTGCCTCGAATATGTTCTACTGAGTTTTCTTAGCCTAACTTCTATCACCTCTATGTGCTTATGTCCATGTTGATTGTTTAGACTTGCATCTTTCTATCAATACTTGTTTAACATGCACGTTTACTATGTTCTGGTTATTCTTGTCTATTTATATGATGAATACAGAATTGTGACTCCTTCTTGGATTGATTCTGGATTCCATACTTTTGGGGTTTGATTGATAAACCTTCCTTTAAAACCTCAATTTCTACCTCTCCTATTCAAATTAATTGATTCACTTAACTTGTCTGACGTGGTACTTTATTCTTACTGGCTATTTCCTTAATTAAAATGTTTTGAACTTAGCCCTAATTGTTTACCCTATACTTGCTGAATTTGAATCTTTCCTTGTCAGTCATATATTGATTTCTTTCCATATTTGTTACTGGTCCTTACCGTTTGAATTAATCCCCTTAACTTAAGGGAGTACTTGTCCTGATTTTGCTCTAATGGATTCTGAGTTCTTTGATTACCATGCCATTGTGATTCTTACCATATTTGCTTACTCGTTTTCAACATTATAAATACTTTGTCCTCTTTTGCATAACACACACACGAATACATTGATACACTGCATATCACTAAGGCATACTCAAAACTCAGAGCACTGACATTGTTCTGAGTTCTCTTTGCTTTCATACCCCTCCTTTCTTGCTCTTCACACTAGTTATTGACTACTCAGGCGGCTGAAAGCCAAGCCTGAGTAATCATTGTTGCTCTCTTGCATCTGCATACTGCTGTTCTGTTGCTCTCTTGCATCTGCATACTACTGTTCTGTTGCTCTCCTTTGCTCTGCATACTTGCTGCACTTTGCTGCTCTATACCCTTGACTGGTATGTTCCTAATTTAAGTTTACAGTGTCTCCACACATTATGTTTCAGTTCATGTTAATCTACTTGTTGTTCCTTTTGTGCTTTATCTTATGGTTCTACTGCCTACCATGTAACTAGCATGCTTCTAT
Source organism: Nicotiana undulata (assembly GCA_005239495.1). NCBI lineage: Eukaryota > Viridiplantae > Streptophyta > Magnoliopsida > Solanales > Solanaceae > Nicotiana > Nicotiana undulata. Next base: position 58,892 of record ML272108.1, on the reverse strand, counting down.
GATTTCCCCTTCTCTTTTAGTATAAGATGTATCATGTTTTACCTTGTATGATCTGCTATAACCTTGTTTGACCCCTATAGAGTCAGCATGCCTGTTTGTCTATGTGATCATCCTTTTCTTGTCTCAGCATGACTACTGTTTCTTGTCTCAGCATGACTACTGTTTCTTGTCTGTTCTTATCCTCTACTTAGCTTATCATGCTACAGACATTTGTTCCCTCCCCATGACACCTAAAGACTATATGATTCTGACTCTATACCTAATATGTGACTCTGCGATGCTTTATGACAACTATGTGATAATTATTTGAGAACTTGTAACTTTATTCTACTGCTAGCATGTGAATTAACTGTCCCCAACTCCCTATCCTTGTTTTTGTTTGTCTTATTGAACTCTCTATATGCTGAATTTNTCCTAGAAAACTTAAGTTCCACCCCCTCAGTGTGAACATTGCTTAGGGAACCTCTTGAGTTCCCTCTGAACTTTGACACACTGAGGCTGGTAATTCCACAATGCACATGCTTAATTTTGGCAGTTATGTCTGGGTGCTGGTATTGGCCAGGGACCCACGAGGTCCCTAGGGAGCTTTGCCGCACCCGAACCATGTAAGGCTGTGAGACTCGAAAGGATCGAGGTTGGAAGATATGGGCCTGATTGAAGGCTCCCTATAGAAGTAGCTTCTTATTTTCTTTTAGTGATGTAACCCATTATTTCTGGCTTGTAATAATTTGTAAACAAATAATTGGGGCTGGATAGTGAATGTGGGAGGGGACTATGCATGTATAGTATAGTGTGGGTAGAGACCATGACTATAGGATTTTATTTACCTGTGTGTGCAATTGACATCATGCTTAGGACATGCATACCATGCATTAGAAATCATGTTTAGGTTCTTTATTTCAGCATATTTATTATATTCATGTCATTTCATAAGCCCCGTTCACAATTAATAATTATAACAAAGTAATAAACTGCTATGACGTTACTGCTACTGCATTTTCATAAGTACCACATTTAGAAATCATGTTTTTAGGTATTCATGTGTGCATTAGATACCATGTTCTATAGGATTTTGCCTTCAACATGTTTGTTATTATGTGAACACCTAGTCAGTATGTATCACATCTGGTAACCTCGTCAAAATTGTTCAAAAAATGGCTAAAAAACGTTTTTGCAAATTCGACATTGTCTTCAATGTATTCCATGTCTTTAAAATCAGGGTCAAGGACTTGCATTTCACTAGTTTTGACTCTCATAAGACAAATAATCAGTATCACGAATGCCTAAGCAAACCTTAGGCCCAATGACATGAAAATCAATCGTTTTATGTCTTGCTTGTATTAAAAGTGATCTATAGAACTAATCAGTCTCTTCTGGAATCCTTAGAACTTCGTTGTTTGTCATTGTTTTCACTCCTGCTTTGCCTAACAACCGCTGGATTTTCCAAACAATTATCCCTTCTACAAAATCATTCTATTTGAATCCTTGCTCTATTTTAAATTGACTAGTCTCTGAAATAGTTTACTCATTCTCCTTTTATTAAAGTTTTCTTAAACTACTGACTTCTACTCTGCTTTGAACTGCTGAATCTTTTAAAGTCACTTCCCCTTTCGGATCACTCTGTTATTTTAAAATCATGCTTTACTGATTTTTCTAAAACTTCCCGTTTACTTTTACTAGGAACTTCATTAAACTGCTGTGCACTTTTCAAATCCTGCTCCTGTCTTTAAATTACTGGAATTTTAAAATCAATCATTCTCTTCTTAAGACTACTCTGTTTTAATCGAATTCCCTGCCTTAATTACTGATTTTTCAAGGAATCAGTCCTCTGCCAAAACTGCTGAAACTTACTGTTTTCACTCAAATCTCCTGTTTTAAGACCTTTGTTGTGTTCGAGATGTGCTATTTATGTGTTTACTTGTGGAGGGATCTGTGAGCCTCTTATCTGCCTTTATGTGCTGCCATACTTGTAGTCCTAATTGTTTTATATGTCGCTTAGAATTTTGTCCTTTTAAACCTAGGGGCTCAGCCTAATACTCACCTTGTAGGATTAGTAGTCCTAAACACACTCCAGGACTTATAGAACGGGACGGGTAATAGCACGCAATAAGTTTCGTGACCAACACATGCGTTTTAAATACCTTAGCGGGTTAGGGAAGGGTAGAATATGGATATGATGACCGGTGCACTAATACCACGTGTAGCCCCTCTTCGAGGCGTGACATACCGGGTATTGCATTGATGTGATCCATATTGCTTTGAAACCTATGACATTTTCATTCAAATGATTTTACTTTGCTATTCTTTAAATTTCTTTTAATAATTTCAGCAATTACTTGAAATCCCCTCTTACGGGAGCCTTGCTTGTCATTTGTTTACTGTCCAAATTCACAAAACTACTTGGTTGGGACCCACCATTGTGGATCTCGAGGGGTTCCTAATACCTTCCCTTTGGGATAATTTCAAGCCCTTACCCAATCTCTGGTAATGCAAACTAGTTTATGAGTCAATTATTCTAGGTGCCCTAACGCACCATAAAATCGTTAGGTGACGACTCTTCCTTAACCCTTTCCTTTAAGGAGTTGTCCAGAATGTCATGAAACTCGATCTCCGCGTACATAACTCGTGCGAGGAAAAAGGGGGGGCGCCACAATATGTAGGAGTTAGGCTCTACACTTACAGAGTACATCAATTTGGTTATTCTCATACTACACTTCTACACTTCTTGTGCATATCTGGACATTGGTACCAGCGGAGTCCTCAGAGGTTCTTAGCGAATACCAGATAGACGACTCGAGGTAGTGTTGTATACCGTTAGCAAGACTTAGAGTCATCTTTCTATTTCTTATGTACTGTTTCTATTTGCTAGACAATATTTTATTTCTTTCAAGACAATGTATTTATCAAACTCTAGTAGCTCATACACTCGTGACTCCACGTTTAGGGATGGTTGATCATCAGTGTTGATCTTCAGACTTATTACGTATGTTGTTGTGTCATTTTTACCCTATATTATCATTTTGATGTTGATTGTTAGTTTCATTTCTTTTGTATTTACTGTTATATGTTGGCTTGCCTAACAAGCAGTGTTATGCACTATCATGACCTCGTGGCTTTGAATTTTAGATGTGACAATTACTTTTTATAAAATTGTATCTTCTAAAAAGATATACTTAAAATTTATTACAAAATTAAAAAAAAAAAGATAAAAAGAAAATATCGCTAGATTTACTAACATAAATAAAAAAAGAAAATAATTTTCGAAGAAGGAATCATACAGTCTTTAAAGTAGCAAAATATTACTAACAATTCCTAATGTAAATAGAATTAATTTATTCAGGAAGGATTTATATGATAAAATAATATTTCTAGAATTCCCTATAGAATAATAAAAGGTAATACCCGTGTTATTTTCCAAGTCAAAATATGTCATGGGCGACTTTCCATCCATGCCCGATGACCCCTTGGACGCGCCCCGTGGTGTCCTGGCAAACCTCCCAACGCCTAGCTCCACGGACGGCCCCGTGGTCTTGGCTGTGCCAAGTGAAAAACGCACATGTGCCTCTGTCTCCCCGCCGATATCCCTCACTAGCGCCTAGCCGCAGGCAGCTACCAACAGCGCCGCGCGCGCAGACAATGCCGCCCGTGCAGATCGTGATGCCAAAGACAAAGTTGCTGACAACGGACATGTTTCTACCTTGTAGAAAACTAAGTCCTTTTCATTGTAAATATAGAGTAGTTTTATTCCATGTACTTTCATTATGTCCATCTAGCTTAGTTAGGTCAAGTCTTGTAACTTTGATTTTTTTTTTTAAGCATTATTAGGGGGGATCAAGCAATCAAAAGCTTTCTAGCAAGCAATTCTCTGTACTGGTGTCTCTCCCCCTCGACACTACATTTCCTTCTTTTGTAATATCTTTCATTAATGCAACCAAGCTTTCTTTCAATTGTCATTACTATTCTCTCAATTGTTCTTGACATCGATTTTCTCGTACGGCACTGACAATCTCGTCTAGCGTACGGAGGGGACCTCAATTGGAAGACAGCAACTGCACTGACATCGGTTGCTTAACCTTACGTCGCCCTTCCAAGGAATTTCAGGAAGGCACCGCGTAACAGTTGGTATCAGAGCCTAGGCAGAACGCATTGACATTACCACCATTTCTGACCATGGTGAATCATGAGGACCGCATTGCGGCCCTTGAAGAGACGGTTGACGTAGTACGACCCATTGTGGATACAGCGCCGAAACTAACAACCAGCCTAGTGCAAAGGTTGGACGACCTGGACCACAAAATGATTCAGGCCAAAGTTGACATAGAACACATCAGTCGCGACTTTGAAGGAGACCGACAAACGGTAGCCACTGAGGCAGCTAGAATTTTTGGTAAATTCGAGGGCCTCCAACAGGAGCGTTCCGAGGATTTAGCCTAAAGGGCACAAGAGGCAGACAGGGTGACTGCCATGCAACAAACTATAGACAACTTGACAGGACAGCTCAATGTTGTCAATGTTGCTCTACAAGGCGTGCTTCGAGGAGGTGGAAATCAAGGTGAGGGTGCTGTGAACCTCGCCCCCATGGCACAAAGCCATACAATAGAGCTAGGAATGCTAAATAAGTGGGAAATTTCATCTTCAACATCGAGCAGTACTTCGATGCCGTGGGAGGCCTAGAAGAAGCGAAGAAGGTAGCAACTGTTGCCATGTATTTTCAAGGTGATGCTAAACTCTGGTGGCGGGTGAAGTTATGAAGCCATCAGGGCCGGTGAAGATGCTCTGGAGACATGGGAAGAACTGAAGGCAGCCATATGCCTACATTTCCTCCCCGAAAATGTTGAGTACAATGCAAGGATAAAACTACGGGAGCTCCGCCAGACCAAATCAGTACGGGATTATGTGCGAGAATTCTCCGCGCTCATGCTGAACATTCGTGACATGAGGGACAAAGACAAGCTCCTTACATTCCTGGAAGGGTTGAAACCTTATGCCCGCATGGAGCTGAAAAGACAAAGGGTAGATACCCTACCTAAGGCGATCCAAGCAGTGAAATGCCTTGGGGACTATCAAGTGGAAACTCGGAAGGATAGGCCTCAACCGCCTGTCCGAGCGGGATACAATGGTGGCCTTAGCAGAAATATGGGAGATCAGAGTGCCTCCAAATCTAAGGCTCCTTCCTCAAGGAGCAACAGTGTTGCGTCAAACAACAATGATCAAGGGAGAAAGCCCCCTTCAGGATGCCGTCATTGCGGCATGCGACATTGGAATAATGAATTCCCACATGCACATATGAACGCCCATCAAGCTTTTGATGATGGGATGGATGACGAAGCAGATGATGCGGATCAGACCGAACTAGTAGGTGCCTTCAATGCAATTGTTGGTTTTATTTTTGAGGCATTAGCGGGAACCAGTACTGGTATCCGTAAGAAGAAGGACCCATGCCCAATTACCAAGAAAGGGAAAAAGAAGACGAATGAGAGGACTCCTCTTAAACAAGAGAGGACCTTGATGTTCGTTGAACTGAAGGTGAATGGCAAACCCATTCGAGCGATGATAGATATGGGTGCTACCCACAACTACCTGGACTCAACTCAGGTTGAGCGTCATGGTATAGTTGTAGGAAAGGGTAGAGGTCATGTCAAGGCTATCAACTCACCTTCTCAGTCAGTGGGTAGAATAGCCAAAAAAGTACCAGTGAAGCTGGGTCCTTATGAAGGAAAATTCAACTTGCGCGTGGTGATCATAGATGACTTCGAGCTGATACTTGGGATAGAATTCTTAAGGAAAAACAACACCATGCCCGTACCATATGCAGACATGCTTCTGATGATGGGAGCAAACGGGGCCAAGCCCTGCATTATCCCGTGCCTGCCCATGAAGATGGTTGTTGACAACATCTCGGCCTTGCAACTGAAAAAGGGAGTCAAGAGACATGAACCTACATTCCTGGCTACCCTATGCATTGAAGAGGTAGAACTCTCCTCTTGTCCCATTCCTACACCTGTAAAGGAGCTACTACTGGAGTTTGAAGACGTCGTGCCTCAAGAGATGCCAAAGCGACTTCCGCCTAGGCGCACTATGGATCATGAGATGGAGTTGGTGTTGGGTGAAACGCCACCTGCCCAAGCGCCTTATAAAATGTCACAACCCGAACTCACCGAGCTTCAAAGATAGTTGACGGAGATGCTAGACACATGGATCATTGTTACCCTCCAAGTCCCCATATGGGTCCCCTGTGCTTTTCCAAAAGAAACATGATGGTAGTCTACGACTCTGTGTAGATTATCAGGCTCTAAATAACATCACTGTGAAGAACAGGCATCCTATTCCGCTCATGGAAGACTTGTTCGATAGATTGGGGAGTGCAAAGGTGTTCACGAAAATTGACTTGAAGACAGGGTATTGGAAAGTCCGGATTGCTGAGGGCGAAGAACACAAGACGACTTGTGTGACAAGATATGGGTCGTTCGACTTCCTGGTTACGTCGTTCGGCTTAACTAATTCTCCTGCCACATTTTGTACCCTGATGAACCAAGTCTTCCGAGAGTATATTGATGAATTCGTGGTGGTCTATTTGGATGACATTGTGGTTTATAGCCAAATGCTAGAAGAATACTTGGAGCACTTGCGGAAGGTCCTAACCCGGTTGCGGGAGCATGAATTATATGCGAAGCTATCCAAGTGCTCCTTTGTTCAAAAATAGATTGACTTCCTCGGACATGTCATTAAGGAAGGGCAAATCAAAATGGACCAGCAAAAGATTCAAGATGTCATAGATTGGCCGCCGCCTAAGGATATCCACGCCTTGAGGGCGTTCCTTGGCCTATGCAATTTCTATTAGCAATTTGTGAAAAATTACTCCCTCAACGCAGTGCCATTGAAAAAACACCTCAAGAAGGTCACGCCTTGGGATTGGGGTCCTAGGCGAGCGGAGGCCTTCAACGCATTAAAAGTGGCTATGTCTAGTATCCCATAGCACACGAGAGCCGGAAGATGAAGGATGCAGAGCGGCGCTATGCCACCCACGAGAAAGAACTACTAGTTGTCGTTCATTGCTTACGCCTTTGGAGGCATTATCTGATGGGATCACCGTTCGTGGTCAAGACAGACAACACAGTTGTTAGTCATTTCATAACCCAGCCGAAGTTGAATGGCCGACAAGCCCAGTGGCAGGAACTTCTAGCAGAATTTCACTTCCACCTGGAGTACCGAAGTGGGAAGACTAATCATGTCGTTGATGCACTCAGTCGAATAGCTGACCTAGCATCAGTGTGCCTACTTGCCACCCTAAAGGGGAGTGAAGTAGCTATCACCATAAAAGACCAGATACAGAATCTACTCATCAAGGATCCTACTGCACAGTATTTGGTTGATCTAGTAGAATAGGGCAAAACTCTCCAGTTCTACATGGAGGATGGTTTCGTGAAGGTAAAATGGAACCGACTTTATGTTCCTAAAAGAGGAGATCTGAGAAGGAATCTTCTGGCGGAATGTCACGACACTTTGTGGGTCGGCCATCCCGGCGAAGAACGCACCATGGCATTACTTCGTCGTACATATTATTGGCCTCAAATGGCCGATGACGTCCCCCAATATGTGAGGACTTGTCTAGTATGCCAGAAGGACAAGTCCGACCACCTGACATAAGTGGGACTCTTGGAACCACTAGCTATCCCTAAAAGAGATCTTGGGAAATCGTGTATCTGGATTTCATCACCGATTGCCCAAGGTCGGAGATCTCACAACTATCTTGGTTTTGGTGGATCGGTTTTCCAAGTATGTCACCTTTATTGTAGCACCACAATATATATTAGCAGAAGATACTGCTCGACTCTTCTTCTCTCATATCCTCAAATATTGGGGTCTGCCCAAAGACATCGTTAGTGGTCGCGATTCACGCTTCACTAGCAACTTTTGGACCCAACTATTTAAGTGTCTCAGGTCAAAATGGAGTCATAGCTCAAGTTTTCATCCGCAATCTGATGGCCAAACGGAGCGGTTCAATGGTATGTTGGAGGAATATCTCCACCACTTTGTTACCGGATCGCTGAAGAATTGGGTGAAACTTCTGGATGCTGCTCAATTGTGTTTCAATTCACAAAAGAACTCTAGTACAAACAAAAGCGCTTCTGAAACTGTTACCGGGAAGCAACCGCTACTCCCACACACCGTGAATGCACCAAACATGTCAAAATCTCCTCGCGCCTAGCTTCTCAAAAGAATGGAAGCGAAATTTGGAGATAGTGCGGAGCTATCTTGTCAAAGCCCAAAAGCGGAAGAAGAGGCATGCTGATCAGAATCGTCGCTTTGTTGAATACCAAGTAGGAGACAGGACTTATTTCAATAGCCTTTCAGAGGAGTGAAACATCAGGCAGAATGGATACCGAGTTTGGGGGGCAGGTTATAGCTTTCGAGCGAGACAACTCATCAACGATTGGTGCAGGATTGACCACTCAGCTACCCAAGTTACGTAAAAGACACATTTTGAAGTTTTTCCCTGCCTTATGAGGGCACACTTTGAGTCCCAAACTTTCTGTCTGAAGCAAATGCTGGAAGTCCAAGATGGTGGTTTGGAACATCCAATAGGACGCCTGATCCACGCTCTCTTCTCTTGGTAAAGAGGAATTTCAAATCTAAATCAATCATTTGATCAAACAAAAAAAGTACTTGGGCCTTAGGGGTAGCGGCTGGGAAAGCAAAGAGAATAGGAAGACCAGAAACGAAGTCACTCGATGAAAAGAAGGTCTTATTTGAGTCCAAAACGGGGAGCCAGACAGAGACAGATTTCAATTGCAAAAGCCAACTCTAAGAAGCAGCTTTACTTTAAAGAGGGGCAAAAAAGTGATGGTCAAAACCCCAAAGCGGTACTTGTTTGCAGGGGTCCATGACCCTCGCCTATTGAAAAAATAAATTGTACCTTTGTCCATTGAAAGGTGCATTGAGAAAGTTGCATACTGGGTGGATACCCCAGCTTGGTGGAAAATCCATCCCGTATTTCATATCAGCCTTCTGAAACCTTTTCGGGAAGACACGGAGGATCTTTCACGGATCCAACTCACAATACCCAGTATTCGAGGCCCCAATTCAACTGAGAAAAGGCATGTTGAAGCTATTCTTGATGATCGGTTAATTCATGCCTCAAGGAAGGATCACCAAGAGTTCTTGGTGAAATGGAAAAGGTGTGATGCAGAGGAGAATACTTGGGATAGGGGAACAAACCTCAAATCTTACAAGAGCATAATTGAAGATTATTTTGCAAGTAAGGCGCCAAGGACGTTGCCAACTCATGTGGGGGAGAATGTCATAGGCTACTTTCCAGCCATGCCCCATGACCATTGGATGCGCCCTGTGGCGTCCTGGCATGCCTCCCAATGCCTAGAGCCACAGACGGCCTTGTGGTCTTGGCTGCGCCAAGTTACAAGCGCACATGTGCCTCTGTCGCCTCACCGATATCCCTCGCTAGCGCCTAGCCGCAGGCAGCGTCCAACAACGCTGCGCGCGTAGATCGTGATGCCATATACAAAGTAGCTGACAACGAACATGTTTCAACCTTGTAGAAAACTAAGTCCTTTTCATTGTAAATATAGAGTAATTTTATTCCATGTGCTTTCATTATGTTCCTCTAGCTTAGTTAGGTCAAGTCTTGTAACTTTGGTTTATTTTTTTTTAGCATTATTATGGGGGATAGAGCAATCAAAAACATTCGAGAAAGCAATTATCTGTACTGGTGTCTCTCTCCCTCGACACCGCATTGTCTTCTTTTGTAATAGCTTTCATTAATGCAATCAAGCTTTCTTTCAATTCTCATTATTGTTCTCTCAATTGTTCTTGACATCGATTTTCCCGTACGACACTGGCAATCTTGTCTAGCGTACGGAGGGGACCTCAGTTGGCGGATAACAACTGCACTGACATCAGTTGCTTAGCCTTACGCCGCCCTTCCAAGGAATCTCAGGAAGGCGCCGCGTAACAGAAATAACATGGTATGAAGGAGATCGATCATTTGGAATTTTCTAACAAAGAGAACTGAAAAAGTGATCCAATATTTGCCTTTGTTTTTGTATCAGCCTACCGGAGGTGGCAATTCTCTGTTGGAATTTTTACTTGGTATACTAATTCTAAAATTTATTTACCCTCACTAGTGAAGCTTTAACTTAATTACAAATTGATATACAAGTTACCAATTGTATACAAATTACTATTAAATGAGTATCCCTTAATATTAGAAATTTAATAGAGAATCCAACTTTTCCTTCTCTCTCCCCCTCTCTCTCTCTTTTTGTCTCTATTCTTTCCTCAGTCCTATTTCTTCCCTTGATTTCCTCTATGCCTCTTGCTTTTCTCATATCCTTTCTCTTTTTTTCTTCTTCGAAGAATTCATCAATGGATTTAAATAATCTGATTATTAATTTTGCAATTTTTTTCTGTTGTACATTTGGTGTTTGAATTGAAATTGTCAATCAATAAAATTTGAAGGTGTTTGACTCTCCATCATTAACAGTCATTAAAAAGATTCGAAGCGTTAAATTCAAATTCGAGTTTTCTTAAAATATTACTTGTTTAGATTGGGTGTTGTTGCAAATGATTAGAGATATTCTTTGGAGTCTATATCTTAATCTTGATGATGTTTTGTATAGATTAAAGTTAATGTTGGATGAATATTTAGATTGAAACTCAAAGAAGATGAAGCACACGTGATATACAATATACATACAAAATTTGTATTAAAGTTATATGAAATTTATATTTAAGTTGTATTCTATTATATTTATATTCTTTTATTCGAATGTAGTATGAAAGTTGAAAACAAGTTGTATAGTGTATGAATCATCTTATGAAATTTGTATTTAAGGTATAAAGACTCTCTTTTTATATAAAGTTCTTGAATTATATTAAATTTGTATGAAAATTGTAATTTAGTTTGTAATTTTATTAGTTTTATATAAAAATTATATATAAGTATCAAAATTATATTAAAGTTATATTATAGTTGTTGATAACAGGCTAAATGCACGTACTTAGTGTAGGTTTACGCTCCAACTTAAGGACGCTTCACTGTCTTAGGGAGGTTAAATGATGTTAAATTGGCTCTAATTGTTGATTTTGTATTTCACAGGAGCAAAATGTGCTATTGAGGACCTAAGACAGTGGTTTGAGCTAAATTGAAGAAGAAAAGCCCCTTGGGAGATTTGATGGGTGAAGAGAAGGCTGAAGATCGCTTGGACAGAATATAAGTCCACTAGCGCGACCGCACTAGTTCAGTAATTGGGATAAAACAAAAGTGCATTATCGCGGGCACTAGCGCGACCGCGCTACCCCAGTGCTCACCCAGTCATAATGAAACTCAATTAGAGCGCTCACTAGCGCGAGGACTAGCGCGACCGTGCTAGTACCAGGAGGAAAAGTTATTTTGTAAGGACAATTTTGGAAGTTCGGGGCCATTCCACTTAACCTATATAAGGTTCAACTCGCCCAAAGAAGAAAATTATCAAGGTTTAGAGGCTTGTTCAAGATTAGCAAAGACAAGAGGCAAGGAGGGCAATTGGGCATCAATTCTCATCTCCTTTCCTTGTGATTTTACCATTGTCAATGAAGTCTTTTGTTATTTTCAGTACAATTATGAGTATCTAACTTCTTTAATCTAAGGTTTTGGTGGAACCCGTTGAGGATGAACTGATTGTTATATCAATATAGTTTTGCTTGGTTTTCAATCTCTATTTGTTCAACTATGTTTTTGTTGTAGTTAATTGAAAGGATTATCAATTAACTGTGCCTATTTAGTGTGTATCTACTCGAGAGAGAGTGCATATTTAGGTAATTGTTGAACAACATCACTCCCAAAGTATAGGAGAGATCTATAACTGAGGGTTTAAAGGTTGGATTAGAGATAATGATACCTTGGGTGCAATCTAAAGTGAATTGTAATGCAAGTTAGCTAGCGTAACTCGAGAGAGTGCGTCTAGTAGATTATTGTGATTACTCGAGATATTTATAGTAGCATGAGTGTTCATGATTGATAGAGATAATTAGGCCAAACTATAGGAAATATATAAGAAGAGATTCCATCAACGGGGGAAACCATAACCTTAGACCTTTATCGCATCTTACATCTCAATATTAGTTGTATTTTAGTTTTAATTTCATTTAGCTATAGTAGTAAAAATACCGAAAAAGTGATATTCACAACCTTTGGGAAATTGATCATTGAGAATCGAGTAGTCTAACAACAATAATTGATAGGTTAATTCCCTGTGGGATTTGACTCTGGGCTAAATACTCAGATTATATTTGCAACGCCCGCTTAGTCTTTTAATAGACATAGTTGAGCGTGATCAAATTTTGGCGTCGTTGCCGGGGAATTAATGGTATTATCAATTATAGTTGGAAGGAAATACAGAAATTCTTAAGTATAGTCAATTTTCTTCAATTTCATTCAAATATTAAAGTTTTAAGGTTTGCTGACTTGGTTGTACAGGTGCATGCCTAGAAACTCATCGAGAACTGGTGAAGTATTTGAAGCCTTACCAGACCCCGAGAAAGTTTTCAAGGCCTTGAACAGGGCCAACCAGAAAAGCAAACAACAACCACCAATTGAACAAATCTAAACAGACATGGCAGATCTTAATGACAGGAACAATAACAATAGGGAAGACGTGGTCGACCCAGATGCACAAGGTGTAGCGCCTACCTATGGTACCAGAGGCGCCTTTATATGACTGGGCACAACCCACGACGGAGAATTTGGCCACCGCAATAGAAGTCTCTCAGATACAGGCTGAGTCCTTTCAGATCACAAATAATATGCTGCACTTATTGCATAATAAGGGACTATTCTCGGGGTCATACATTGAGGATCCCCAACAGCATCTGAAGAATTTCCTATCGATTTGCAAAACTCAGAGGCAACCAAACATCACTCCAGAAGTAATAAGACTGTTGTTGTTTCCTTTCTCAGTGACAGGAGTCGCCCAGACTTGGCTAAACTCGCTCCCCATCAATTCCATTGCTACATGGGAGGAGTTAAGTTAAGCAGTTCCTGAACAAGTTCCATCCAGCAAACAAAACGGCTCAACAAATTGATGAAATATTGAGCTTCAAACAGAAGCCTACAGAGTCACTACAAGAAACATGGGAACGGTTCATAGGAATGTTAGTTATCTGCCCGCACCACGGTATTCCAGAGCAGATGTTGGGGCAGCAATTTTATATGGGTCTGGCAGACAGTGTTAAGACCAATGTTGATGCTTCAGCTGGTGGAGCATTCTTGAGCAAAACATGGAGAGAGAGCCAGAGCTTGCTTGATAAAATGGCACAAAATTCGGGGTGGACAACCATAAATGCACCCATCACCCCAGTGGTTCACTCAGTGCCATTAGATCCATCCAACAGTCTTGCTGAAAACATGGCCACTTTGATGACACAGATGAGCATACTTATGAAAAAGGTAGAGGAATCGGGATAAAAGCAGCAAGTACATATTGTGGATACTACCAATGGAGGCTTATGAACATTTTGTATTAGTCAACCACTTGGTAATCAGTGGAATGCTGAATGTGATCATCCTCACTACCCGGAAAATATGAATTATGTGTCAAATTATGGAGGCCAACGACAGGGTGGACAGAATTGGGGTCAGCAAAATCAGCCTTACAAGCCACCACATCAGCAACATAACAGTGGAAACATGGGTGCCATGAGACCTCAGGATAATGTGGCACCTTACCAAAGGACACAGGGATATAATAATCAAAACCAACAACATGCGTATCACCCCCCTCAGCAGCAACATGGGGTGAGACAAGAAGATGGGTTTTCCAGACTAGAAGCTATGATGCAACAGGTTATTGGGTAAATTGCAAAAATTAGGGAGAGAGTAGATGCAAACGAATCAGCTATTAAAAATATTGAAGTGCAGATGGGCCAGATCTCAATATCTTTGAATAATCGTCCTCTTGGGACATTGCCTGCAGACACTCAGGTAAATCTAAGGATCAGGGTCCGAAGCAGTTGATGGTTGTGAGTCTACGTAATGGAAGGGACCTAGACTTGGAGCAGGAGAGAGCTCGTGATAGCAGACAGGTTGAGACACTGATACCAGTGTCGATTGAACTTGATGATTTAATAAACCTAACCAAGGTGACAGTGCAGCCTGCTGAAGGAGAACCCGACGCGTAGATTGAGGCTGAAAAAAAGCGGAGATAGCCCATGAGCCGGTAGTTGAAGTGGTGGCTGAGAAAGAAAAATCCCAAATCACTAGGGGGAAAAAACGGCCAGCACCATTCCCACAGAGGCTGGTCAAGTACCAGAAAGATGAACAGTATAAAAAGTTCTTGGATATGCTGAAACAGATACATGTAAACATTCCTTTAATTGATGCTCTGAAAGAGATGCCTGGCAATGCAAAGATGATGAAGGACTTGATGTCCCGAAAATTTGATTTCCAAGATTTGGCAATTGTGACTCTTACTCAGACTTGCAGTGGTGTAGTGACACGACCAATTGCAGAGAAGTTGTCCGATCCAGGGAGTTTCACAATTCCCTACACCATTGGCAATTTTTATTTTGCCAAAATACTGTGTGATTTGGGGGACAGTATTAATCTCATGCCCTTAGCCATTTACAAGAGACTGGGGATTGGTAGAGCCAGACCAACGTCTATGTTATTGCAGCTGGCAGACAGGACAGTGAAAAGACCGTCAAGCATTCTTGATGATGTATTGGTGCAAGTGGGGAAGTTTGTGTTCCCTGCTGATTTTGTGGTACTGGATTGTAGAGTGTATGAGGAGATTCCCATAATTTTGGGAAGGCCAGTTTTGGCCATGGGCAGAGCCCTCATTGATTGTGAAACTGGGGAGCTCAAGATTAGGCTAAATGATTAAGAAATCACATTCAATGTGCAGAAATCCATGAGGCGACCGAGTGAATTCGCCAATTGTTCTCTCATAGATGTTGTGGATGTGATAGTGGAGGAAGATGATTTGTCCTTAACTATTGAGCACCCCCTTGCTGCATGTTTGATGAATTTGGATTAGGTAAATGGGGAAGAATTGGCATAATGGGTGTTAGCACTTGAAGGAAAAGGGGTCAGGCCGAGAGCACTTGAATTCGAACCATTGCACCTACAAAATAGAGAGACTCCGCCAGCCAAGCCATCAGTTGAAGAGCCACCCAAGATGGATTTAAAGCCATTGTCGGCCCATCTCAGGTATGCGTTTCTTGGACCTAATTCTACTTTGCTTGTTATTATCTCATCCAGTTTGCTAGATGTGCAGGCAAAACAGCTTTTACAGGTACTCTCTGAGTGCAAGACTGCCATTGGGTGGACCATGGCAGACAAAAGGGATCAGCCCGGCATATTGTATGCACAGAATTCTCTTGGAAGATGGGCACAAACCTTCCAGGGAACACCAAAGGCGACTGAACCCAAACATGAAGGAAGTGGTGAAGAAAGAAATTATCAAGTGGTTAGATGCGGGAATCATTTTCCCCATCTCTGACAAAAATTGGGTTAGCCCACTGCAATGAGTTCCAAAAAAAGGTGGCATGACGGTTGTGAAGAATGACAATAATGAGCTAATATCGACAAGAACCATCACTGGCTGGAGAATTTGCATGGATTACAGAAAGCTAAATCTTGCCAACCGGAAAGATCACTTCCCACTTCCCTTCATCGATCAAATGCTCGACAGGCTGGCAGGGAGGTCTCACTTTTGTTTCCTGGATGGGTACTCGGGGTACAACCAAATTTCTATTGCCCCAGAAGACAGGGAAAAGCCCTCCTTCACATGTCCTTATGGGATATTTGCCTTCAAAAGGATGCCCTTCGGCCTATGCAATGCACCTGCCACATTTCGAAGGTGCATGATGGCCATATTCACTGACATGGTCGAAGATATCATGGAGGTATTCATGGATGACTTCACAGTAGTGGGAAATTCATTCGATGAGTGCCTAGCAAATCTGACCAGAGTGCTGAAGATGTGTACTAAGGCGAATCTTGTGCTTAATTGGGAGAGGTACCATTTCATGGTACAAGAGGGGATCGTCTTGGGGCACTTGGTGTCGAGCAAAGGAATTGAGGTGGATCGCGCCAAAGTAGATGTGATTGAAAAGCTTCCCCCGCCCCCCACATCGGTTAAATAGATAAGGAGCTTCCTTGGGCATGCCGGGTTCTACCGATGATTCATCAGAGATTTCTCCAAAATAGCCAACCCTCTCTGTAAGTTGCTTGAAACAAAATAACCCCTTTGTGTTTTCTAATGATTTCAGGGTGGCTTTTGAGGAGTTAAAAAAGAGTCTAGTCACGGCCCCGATAGTTGTTGCTCCCGACTGGGAGCAACCATTTGAGCTCATGTGCGATGCCAGTGACTACGCAGTGGGAGCCGTGTTAGGACAACGAAAGGATAAAATAATGCACCCAATTTACTACGCAAGTAGGACATTGAGTGGAGCTCAGCTGAACTACACGGTGACCGAAAAAGAGATGCTAGTAGTAGTGTTCGCCTTTGATAAGTTCAGATCATACTTGATCGGGTCGAAGGTGATTATGTACACGGATCACGCCGCCATCATATATTTGATCGAGAAGAAAGAATCAAAGTCGCGCCTAATTCGTTGGGTGTTGCTGCTTCAAGAATTCAATTTATAGATTCGTGACCGCAAGGGCACGGAGAACCAAGTTGCAGATCATCTGTCGCGACTTGAAGGTGCTGAAAATGCAGTGGAAGCAGAGGATATTCTGGAAACCTTTCCAGATGAGCAGCTCCTCACCACGAGCATGGAAGATGTGCCATGGTATGCAGATATTGCAAACTACCTGGCAAGTGGTATTGAACCTTATGAACTCTCATCTGTCCAAAAGAAAAGGTTTTATCGTGATTGCCGCAATTATTATTGGGATGAACGTCACTTGTTTAGAATTTGTATTGATAATATGATCCGGAGGTGCGTCCCCGAGATAGAGTCGTTTTTTGTTTTGCAGGCTTGTCACGCATCAGCGTATGAAGGGCATTTTGGAGGAGTTCGAACAACAGCTAAGGTTCTAGAGGCCGGATTCTACTGGCTAACTATGTTCAAAGAAGCTCACAAATGGGTGAAGGGATGTAATGAGTGCCAAAGGACGGGGAACATATCTCGTCGTCACGAGATGCCACTAAACTCGATACAAGAAGTGGAGGTGTTGGATGTTTGGGAGATTGGCTTCATGGGTCCCTTTGTCAGTTCCTATGGCAATAAGTACATACTTGTTGTTGTAGACTATGTGTCTAAATGGGTGGAAGCTGTAGTGTTCCCCACCAATGATGCAAGAGTGGTGGTGGGGTTCTTGAAGAAAAACATATTCACCCGTTATGGAATTCCAAGAGTTATCATTAGTGACAGAGGAACCCACTTCTGCAACCGTGTCTTCGAAAAGCTATTAGCTAAGTATGATGTGCGCCACAAGGTGGCTGCCCCTTATAACCCTCAGACGAGCGGGCAGGTTGAGGTATCAAATCGAGAAATCAAGAGTGTGTTGTCGAAAACGGTAAACTCCACAAGAAATGATTGGGCGAAAAAGCTTGATGATGCACTCTAGGCCTACATGACTGTATTTAAAATGCCAATTGGTATGTCGCCATACAAGTTGGTGTTCGTAAAGGCCTGCCACATGCCAGTAGAACTGGAACATCGAGCTTGGTGGGCACTGAAACAGTTGAACATGGATCTTGATGTTGCGGGCACAAGTCGAGTCACTGAGTTGCATGAGTTGGAAGAATTCAGGTATCTGGAATTTGAAAGCACGAGGCTGTATAAAGAAAGAATGAAGAGGTTACACGACAAGAACATTGTGGACTACAACTTCAAACCCGGAGATAAGGTACTGCTCTATAATTCAAGATTGAGATTACTTCCGGGTAAACTCAAGTCCCGATGGTCTGGGCCATTTCATGTGGTCGAAGTGTTCCCCTATTGTGCCGTAGAGATTGCTACTGAAGATGGGTCCAACGCCTTCAAGGTTAATGGACAGAGATTAAAATCGTATGTGAGGATGGACAAGACCAAGGAGTTGTCTGTGGTGCATCTTTTAGAACCTCATAGGTCGAGCGAGCCTTAAATGCGCTCATTCTGCGTCGTGACGCGACGTTAAATCAGGCGCTTCATGGGAGGCAGCCCATTGACTTGTTGTAATTGTCGTGCCACGACATTAACTAAGGTGCTGGTTGGGAGGCAACCCAATATATAGTGTTTATAGTGTAAGTACTAACATTTGCAGGTGTGCGCGGGAAGGGGTGAACACAAGCCACCCAAGAAATAGGTACGAAAAGAACAAAGTGTGCTGAAGCCTGGACTAGCGCGACCACGCTATGCTCGCACTAGTGGTCGCGCTAATCCACTTATGTTCTGCCTACCGTCCTCGCAACTAGCGCGACCGCGCTAGTGGTCGCGCTAGTGGACTTTTATTATGCCTCGTGACCATTGAACTAGCGCGCTCGCGCTATACTCGCGCTAAGCTCGTGCTAGTACCGTTGCGACACCAGGTAAGTTTTCGTTAATTTTTTTATTTTTTTTAATTCCTTTTTTACTTTTACTCCCCAACCACACAAACTAACCTAACCCCCCTTTACCCCCCACGACCACCCATGACCCCCTCTCTCCCTCTAACGTTAGAACTCCCTCTCCCCTAAAGCCATCCCTCTTCTCCTTCTCTTCTTCTTCTTCCCCTTACCCAAAACAAAGATCCTCTGAAATTCTTCTTCTTTCTCCTAAAAGCCCAAGCCCTCACAAGACCAAGTCTTACTCAACTCAACTCCCCATCTCTCAATTTCTCACCCCCACTGGTATGTATCTTCTCTTCTTATTTTCTTTTAATTTTGTAGATTTTATCTTTTCCTTTGTTAAAACTTTTAGTTTTCTTCTTATTGAGTAGAGATACTTGGTAGTAGTTGTTTTGTACTAGTGGTAGATGATATGTGGAGTGTGGTATGTTGTGATTGCATTGGGTGAAGTTTGGGTTATTCACGAGGAGATATTCAAACGCAGCAAGGTTCAAAGGTATGCGTTCTTCTACCCATCTCTCATCACTCGATTGTGCCCAGAGGCTAGGGAACCAGGAGATATGCAGTGACGACAGAGTGCCACCGGTTTACCCCTTCAGAGTTGATAGAGTTACTACGAAAAAGGAAGCGGTGGCGGTGGATGATGACATGGAGGGAAATGACTCTGAAGAGGATGAGTAGGAGGAAGACCTACAAGAGGAGGAGGAGGAGCACGAGCACATGGAAGAAGAGTAGCCCGCTTAGGTGCAGGTTGCGGATGTTGGAGGCCCGTCTAGGGCCACTCGGGGACAGAGACTAGATCACCTGGAGCAGGATGTGGCCGGGTTGAGGACCTCAGTGACTGAACTGGGGACGAGAGTTGACGCGATGGCTGCCCAACAAGCAATATCAGAAAGAAGATTATGGATTGGTTGCGTGCTCTGGATCGTGCTTGCAGCGTGAACCCAGGATCTGTCTCCGATCAAGACTGAGATGTCAGGGAAGTCCCCTTACCTCTCTCTGTTATTTTTATTATCCATGAGGACATGTCCTCATTATAAGTGTGGGGTGGGGGAAGGATTCCCTGTTTATGTATGTTGTATAAATATTAGTTGTTTTCTTTAACTTTTTTAGCATAATTGTAGTTGTTTTTTCATTCCTTTCTTTTGAGTTTGCTTTTGTTTTTATGGTAGTGATTGTAAATAGTGTATAATTAATTAAGTCGTCTTGGCCCGACGACGGATCCCTTCGACGGGGTTCTTGAGGGTCTAAGTCGACCAAAAAAAATATGTAGTGGACTCTTCCTGATGACGAACTTCTTAGGCAGTTTTCTTGAGGGAAGTTAGTCCAGAGAAAATACCAAAAAGATTTTTTATTTTTTCATAGGTAGTGTAGTAACTCTCCCTTGGTTTTTCTTTTGACCACGGTTCTTTTCCAAGGGTTTAGCTTGAACCGGGTATAGTTAGTTTTTATTTGTTTTAGTTGTTAGGTTTCTTTTGGGCAAGGAGCTGAATTAAAAGATGCATCCTTTAGTGTGTTACACCCGAACACCAAAGACCCTAGGGTGTGACGCTTAGGCTCATTTGTTGACTCTTGTAGAATACCTTAATTTTGCATGTTGTAACTGACTTGAATGCTCAGTGGAGTGTTTTGATGAACCAATCTGGAGTGAATTATGTGCCATGTGTGTGTAAGGTATTTTGCATTGTACTCTATGTACACATTTGATCCCTAGAACTTGCCATGTGTGTGTGCAAAGCGAAATAGTAGTTTGTTCAGTCTTAGAAGTGATATAGGTATTTCTTTGTTAAGCCAGACATAAATATGTATCCACCTGATTGCAATTCACCATAGTTAACCCCTTTGAGCTTATAAGCATGTTTCTTTGGCAACCACATTACAAACCGTACCCAATTGTTTGAATAGCCTGTCTGTTTGAACCCTATACCTCCCATGAGCACTTGAATTGTAGAGAACATGTAAAAGTCAAAGTGTGGGGTGGTGGTCTGGTTTTTGAGTGGAATCAACGAAATAGAAAGAATGGTGCGAAGCATAAAATAATAAACACCACTGGAAAAAAAATGAAGAAAGAAGGACAATAAATAAATGCAGTCCTTGATGAGTGGTGAATTGATGAAACTGCACCTAAGGAAATTTTAGGGGTAGTATAAAGAGAGTGGTGGAAATTCTAACCAAACATAAGAATGGGCTGAAAGCTAAAGTAGTTGTATTAAAAGTGCTTAGGGAGGTTAGTCACTATATCTAAATATATCTTACCCGTCCCTTAGCCTACACTACAACCAAATGAAGACCTAATTGTTCTTAGACTGAATGGACTCGATTAGTAGAGTATTACACCACGGGCAAGCCTATGGTGTATCTTTGTGGCATATGAATGTTCTTTTCGAGAGTGAGTAAATTCTTTCTACTTAAAGTTCCCACTTGTTCTTACTATTATTCTTGTGGAACTACCCTCATTTGTGTGATGTGAGGGCACGTGATTCATGACGAAAATGTAAGTCTTGACCTCTGTGTAGAGTACTTTGAGGAAGTAAGAATATGGCATGGCATGTGAGAGTCGCCTCTTGAGGTATAGATGTTACATCGCTAGGTAAAAAGTTTGTAAAATGTTCGTGGTGTGACACCGTAGGGAAATTCTTGATGAAAAAACCTGTATAGGATATGTGGATTGCTCGAGGACTAGCAATGATTTAAGTGTGGGGTGTTGATAACATGCTAAATGCACGTAGTTAGTGTAGGTTTACACTCCAACTTAAGGATGCTTCACTGTCTTAGGGAGGTTAAATGATGTTCAATTGGCTCTAATTGTTGATTTTGTGTTTCACAGGAGCAAAATGTGCTATTGAGGACCTAAGACAGTGATTTGAGCTAAATTGAAGAAGAAAAGTCCCTTGGGAGATTTGATGGGTGAAGAGAAGGCTGAAGATCGCTTGGATAGAATATAAGTCCACTAGCGCGACCGCGCTAGTTCAGGGATTGGGACAGAACAAAAGTGCATTAGCGCAGGCACTAGCGCGGCCGCGCTACCCCAGTGCTCACCCAGGCAGAATGAAACTCAATTAGCGCGACCACTATAGTCCCAGGCGAAAAAGTTATTTTGTAAGGGCAATTTTGGAAGTTCGGAGTCATTCCACTTAACCTATATAATGTGCAACTTGCCCAAAGAAGCAAATTATCAAGGTTTAGAGGCTTGTTCAAGATTAGCAAAGACAAGAGGCAAGGAGGGCAACTGGGCATCAATTCTCATCTCCCTTCCTTGTGATTTTACCATTGTCAATGAATTCTTTTGTTATTTTCAGTACAATTATGAGTAGCTAACCTCTTTAATCTAAGGTTTTGGTGGAACCCGTTGAGGATGAAATGATTGTTATATCAATATAGTTTTGCTTGGTTTTCAATCTCTATTTGTTCAACTACGTTTTTGTTGTAGTTAATTGAAAGGATCCTCAATTAACTGTGCCTATTTAGTGTGTATCTACTCGAGAGAGAGTACATATTTAGGTAATTGTTGAACAACATCACTCCCAAAGTATAGAAGAGATCCATAACCGAGGGTTTAAAGGTTGGATTAGAGATAACGGGTGCAATCTAAAGTGAACTGTAATACAAGTTAGCTAGCGTAACTCGAGAGAGTGCGTCTAGTAGATTATTGTGATTACTCGAGAGAGATTTACAGTAGCATGAGTGTTCATGATTGATAGAGATGATTAGGCCAAACTATAGGAAATATACAAGAAGAAATTCCATCAACGGGGAAAACCATAACCTTAGACCTTTATCGCATATGTTTACATCTCAATATTAGTTGTCTTTTAGTTTATTTAATTTCATTCAGCTATAGTAGTAAAAATACCGAAAAATGATATTCATAACCTTTGGGAAATTGATCATTGAGAATCGAGTAGTCTAACAATAATAATTGATAGGTTAATTCCCCCTGGGATTCGACTCTGGGCTAAATACTCAGATTATATCTGCAACGCCCGCTTAGTCTTTTAATAGACATAGTTGAGCGTGATCAGTTGTACAAAATGTATTTAAGTTGTATGTTGTTCTGATTGTATTATTTTTTTTATCAATATCGTATGAAAATAATAAGTTGTATATTATATAAGTAGTTGCATGAAATTTGTATTTTAAATCGCCAGTTATTACATAAATATTAAATTTTTATCAGATTTATATAAAAGTTATAAATAAGTTGGACTAGACCAATTTGATAGCTTGATGATTTAAACGCAAAGGTTTATGAAATTCGTATAGATTTGGTACAATTGCTTGGTGATTGAAATTCAGAGGTCATATGAAATTTCATGTTTTAAAAAGTTGTCAGTTGTTAAAATTCGTATAAATTCGGTATAATTTAACAGTTTTACAACCAGAATCAATTGTACCAAATTTATACGAAATTCGTCAATTGTTATCAAATTTTTTGTTTACAAACAACATTGTTAATTCAACATCGTCAATTACCTCTGTCTTACCATTGCCGCCATGAATGTGAAGAAAACAAAGTTGTTTCGATAGAAAAAAAGGGAGAGAGGAGAGGAGAGATGATGCAAGAGAAGAGGGAGAGATGGAAGCAGGAGAAGAGGGAAGGAGGCCGCATAAGAAGATGGAGAGAAGACACGAGAGGAAAAAAGGAAAAGCATGTTATCTATCTTGATTGAACGCACAAATAATGGATTGAGAGCTGTATTGATCGAAATTTGGATTAGATCTAATAACTGTATTGCGCGTGGTCGAAACTCAAATCGGGCTTAATGATGAGGAGTCAGTCTAAGTAGGGTTAATGTCGAGGCCGAGTAGAGAACTAGTAAAAATAACGATAGTATTAATTCAGGATAGAGCGTAGGAATATTCTATTGAATATTTCTTCGGTTATACTTTTTAGGATTTTTTAAGAATATCCCCTATAAATAGGAAGAGATAAAGAACAAACGGGGATCTTGAATTTTCTGATAAGAGCACACTTGTAAAGTAGAGTACAAAGAATATACAAAGCTTGTCTTGTCGACTGATTCCTTGTTCTAACTATACATTTTCGTTCACAAGATCCAAGAGTCTCGTGTTCATCTCCATTTTATATTATCCCAAGTTGTTGTCAGGAAAGAAAATCATCCAAGTCACCTAATGTTTGAGTGATAAATTCCTCCTTATTACATTTATGCCATTATTGGTATTTATTTCATACACTTCTCATTGCATTCATTGACAATCATTAGGCACTGTTTACATTTAATACTTTTGGACACGGTCCAACCTTATTTACACATTAAATCTTTAGATCTAGTGGTTATTATCTTTAATTAGGATTCACCTTCTATTTTACTTATTAATTCGTTTTAAGAAAATATTAACACTTTTTTGATGAAACATGAGCCTTGAGAGAATATAGCTTATAGAAAAACTCAATCATGTTGGTAATAGCAAATTTTAGATAATTCGGATAAATAAATTTTAAATATTCTATAGGAACAAAAAAACCCCAGTCTCTTTTTTCTCGCTATATTTTGCATATGAATATCTAACATTTAAAGGATATGTTATACTATCAAACGAAAATGGAGAATCTAAATTTAAGGAATTTATTATACATGATAAGTCCAAAATATATGTTTAAGTATTAATATTATAATTTTATCTACTGTAGGTGCTAATTTTAAAGTCATAAAAGATAACTTAAATTACTATTTTGTCCAATGTGATATACATTTTTAGAGGGTAAAAAAAGATAAAAAATATTTCGTTAGCTATAGAATAATTTCAATTGATGCCGCCAATATTGCATATATAGATATTAATTAAATTAAATTAAATTTTCGGCAAACACGGCTTAATTGTAAGTGTTTGCCACTGGATGGCCCTAGTCAAATCTATTTTCTAGAAGCTTCGATAAAAAAGGAGGAGAGAGAAAAAGGAGATCAAATGCCAACAAATACTATATTGTAGTTACATACAAACAAATAATATATACGTTGGTAGACCACATTTTAGGATTCCACGCGGAGTCTCCTATAGTCGGCCACCTTCTTTCCAATTATATAATATCCATTTTACAAATACTTTTATTTATTAATTTAATAATACATCTTTTGAAAGTTATAATTAAATATTCTATAATATTTATGCTGTTATAAAATTTCATAATATTTGTACAACCGTAATAGGAGCATATGTATTTTGTATCACGCGACACCACTTCATTAGAAATTTTCACTAAATATTTATAACAAAAATAGAAATTATAAGAATGTATAAAAAAATAATACTGCTTGTCATTATAATAAATTATTAATTAATCAATTTTTTTAAATTATGACACCACATACGAAAGATCGCCGTAAAAGTTTTCAAATAAAGGAGGTATTATTTAATATGTTGTGTATTTAATAAGGGGAATCATTCTTATTATGACTCTCTTCCTACCAACTTCACCCTCTTAATCAATGCTCTAAGAACGACTCAAAAGGATGGTAATTCTGTGAATAACTTCGCTTTCGAGTCTCATTTCATTGCTGTTCACTCCCTCCCGCTCATTCCCACTGCTAATCCTCCTGAAAAACCCTAAGAAAAAGCTGACACTCCAATGAGTCTGAAAATCTACAAAAAACAGTTGGCAGAATTTAGCATTTAACGGTCTCATTGGGATTTTTCAAACAAAAAACACCCCATTTTTTGAACCGTAAAAATTGGAAATTGTATTGCTTGAAGGAAAATACAAAAAAAGGATTCAATTTCTTTCCTTGTAAGTTCACACATTTTAGCTTCTCCTACATAATAACTATTGCTTTACTTTTTCCTTGTTTTTTCTTTAACTTTGGTTTAATTAACTTGTAGTATTAATTAAGCTCAACCTTTAGTTAATAGAGCTGATGAATTTTATGGACTTCTGTGTATTTGTCTTGTGGGTATGTCTTTGTGATTTTTAATTTGTGAAACCCAATGGCTACTTTGCTTATTGTTTTTTTTTTTTGGTTGTTGTTGTCTCTTTTATGTCATGATATTGAAAATGGAAGTTTTGACAGAATTATTATTATTTTTTTCACTGGAGCTGCCACTAACAATTACTAGACAATATTTCTGTTCTTACAAGTAAATACATGAAGCCAGAGTAGGCTTGCAAATCAGATCATGCTATGATCAAATGCTTTCTGAGTTGTCTGGACAGTTTAATTGGGTATTTAACACAGTCAAATCTGCCTAAGCCTTGGTGGGTAGAGTTACCCGGTACCTGTGCTGGTGGAGGTAGCAGGTACCCTGTGGAATACTCGAGGTTTGCTTGTTACCAATGTAGTCTAGTCTCTCTTCTGTTTCCGATCCCTTGCTTCACTTTATTAGTAGTGTATTTGTATTAGTAGTGTCAATGCAGAAGATATGAATACATTGACATACTGTGTGCAGGTATGTTTATCTTATGGGTATCACCGAGGTGTTGGAGAATGGAGGAGTTGGTAATCGGAATGGTATAAATTCATGTGGTGGTAATGCTTATGTGGGAACAAGTAATGGTGGGTCTGAGAGAACGGCGAATGGTGGAAGCGGAACTGAGAATTTGGGTGATGAAATTATGGAGGATTTTGACTTGTATTGGGAAGATATCAATGACCGGATGATCGTGTCGAGGATGGTGAGTAACTCTGTTGTTAAGGGAATTGTAAGTGCTGTGGAACAACAGGCGAATGAGAGAATAATTTCTAAGGAAATGGAATTAGCCAAACTGAAGGAGTATTTGCAATTTCACAATGTGGGTCTGAGTAAAACTGAATCTTTGGGGTCGCCTGAGTTAGGGGATGAGCTAGAGGGTTTGAATTCTCAGAAGCATTGGACTTCATCTGATGTTTTTCTGAAACATGAGAAGTTGAGAGAAATTCTGGATGGGCTAAGAAATTCAGCAAAGGATCAGTTCAAGAAGCTGAAGAAGGGAATTGATAGGGTTAGAGGCTCCAGCTCTTTCAGAAGGAGCGGTTCTTGTTCAGAGTTGGTGGGTCTTGGTGGCATTTTGCGTGAGAAGGAATCTGAGAGTTGGCTACACGTCGACAAAACACTGAAGAATCTGAAAATGACCATGGAGGCCATTTTCATACGGATGGATGAAATGATACAGTTGTCCAAGACATCAATGGGGCAGCGGCAGGAGGAGCATCTAATTGAATCGGAGCTTGATGCTGTGGTGATGCAGAGTCTGATCCGGGGTATGCAGGAAGGTTTTGAGGACAAATTGCGGGATCGGTATCGTCAATTACGCGACATTCGAATTGAGAAGTTGAATGAGATCTCTAGTTTGCGGAATGATATAGAGATTATATTGAAGTCATTGTCAAGTACAGAAACAGGGCGTCTGACATTACATGGATCTCAGGATGTGGACCACTTTCACCGCAAGATGTCAAGTGAGCATGTGGCATCTTCAAAATCTATTTGGGAGGAAAAAGGGAGGCTGGAGGATTCAAAAAGTGATATACCCGAGAAGTTTGAAGCTGCCTCATTGAAACACATGTCACGGGAGGAAATGGTGGACTATTTTAATAATATGATGACAAAGATGAAGAGAGAACACGAGTCCATTCTGGA
Source organism: Nicotiana undulata (assembly GCA_005239495.1). Taxonomy (NCBI): domain Eukaryota; kingdom Viridiplantae; phylum Streptophyta; class Magnoliopsida; order Solanales; family Solanaceae; genus Nicotiana; species Nicotiana undulata. Next base: position 31,782 of record ML272108.1, on the reverse strand, counting down.
AAAGAAAACTGATGACTACTTTGCTCTAAGACGCGAATATCTAAATTTTGTAGGAAGGGGGTCTATTGTGCCGCATAAGATGGATCAGGGGGAGTTTGATTTTCTAAGAAAGAAGATCCCAGAAGTTATATTGAAATTGGACGATATCCTTGTAAAGAATAAAAACTGTCCTGAATTTACTCAGAAAGCTGAAAGTTTAGACAATTTGAAGGACAGAATCGACAGCCTCCTTTCTGAAAATCGTCAGCTAAACGAATTGCTTAGAGATAAGGAAAATGACGTGAAGTGTATGTTATCCGACATTTCCAGCGTTGCTGAGAAGAGTCGGAAACAGTCTTTGGCTGAAGCTAACATGCTAAAGCAGATAGATGATATCAATTTAGTTGTGGAAGACTTACAGATAGCAGCTTCAGTCAGGGAAGAAGTGTATACATGTTTTCTGAGGGATCTCATTAGAAAGAAAGGCAGAGAAGCTGATGAGTCGAGCATGGAGTTTCATATTATGAATGGAATTTATGATATTATTTTGAGGGAAGCTTACATTAATGCTGAAAGTACCAGCACATTTGAACTTGAAGATTCAGAGTTAGAGTGTCTGATAGTGCAAGATCTTTATGGAGTGATTTTCAGTGAAGGAATCAAGGATGCTCAGGACAAGCTCAAAGAATTGTACCAGGATTATTTGAATGAAAATGAAGGTCGGATATTTCTTGAGATGAAAGCTATTCAGTGGGAATATGAGTTAACAGTGGAGGTTGAAGAGAAGGAAAAACTAAAGCAAATAATTTATCAGCTGGAAAAGTCAGTGGATGAAAAGGACAAATTAGCAAGAGATGCATCAACTGCTCTAGCAAAGGAGAAGGAACATTTTCAGTTGGCAACTCAAGAGCTCAATGCTGTGAGAGAACATGCAAGTAGGCAGCAAAGATTGGTTTCTGAGAACAATATAGAATTAGATGCAGTAAAGAGTCAATTGGCAGAAGCATTGGAGCAAATTGAAGTACTGAAGAAGGTGACCCACCAGTTAAATCAAAAGCTTGTAGAGAAGGTGCAGGAGTTAAAAGAAGCTGATGATAAAACAAAGATGGTCCTTGCTGTTTCTGAGGAGAGGCAGAACATTTTGGCCTTAAATGAAACCAAAGAAATTGAGCAAAGAAAGCAGATGGAAACAGTAATTTGTACGGTGCGTGGGCTGTCAAAAATGCTTGCGGATTTTGAATGCAGGGTGAATGGCAGTCTTGAAACTAATCATGCGAGGTATGTACTTCATAACCCACATGGTATTAATGATTACCTTTTGAAGTTATACTTTTCCGCATATGGACTCTTGTGAGTCCTATCAAAATTTTAGATACCAAAAAGTTCTACAGGCATAGTAGAGTTCCAAACTGGGTAAAAGCCTGATTAAAATAGTAATAAATGATAATGACATAAGAAATAAATGATACTCGAAACAATTCTATCTTCCAAAATGGTAAATTTATAGTGATACTATGGAAATGTGTAATATTTTCATTACTCTAATATAAGTAAAAAGCAATATATAAAATTTATATAAATACTTAAATATGCTAGTTCATCTATTGAAAGGGAAATGACATTAAGTTAAATAGTTAATCACAATTGCTTAGTATGATTGTTAATGTAATATTACCAATTAAAAAAGGAAGCATTGCTAATGCAGCTGTCATTATTATCTTTATGAAAATCAACTATATGTATGTACTCCCTCTGTGTCTTACTTTCCTTTTAGTCTATTTCAAAAAAACAGCCTCTTTCTATTTTAGTAACTATTTAACTCCAACATTTCAAATGACATATTTAAGACCACAAGATTCAAGGGCATCTTGGTACATTACACACATCTTTAGTTTAAGATTGCAAGATCTAGAAGTTTTTCTTACTTGGCTCCGAGCTAAGTCAAACAAAGGCACATAAATTGAAACAGAGGGAGCATTTGATACGTTAATGTACAACTATTTTGGGATGGCAATCAAGATGAATGCAGCTTTACATTAGCCCCAACGAAAATATGGAATGCCTATAACATAACAAACCCCTTCATACATAACTTTGCCGTTTTAAAAAATGGGCCAAGATAAAAGCCTAAATGACCCAACAACAGATTTCTTTACTCTAATTGCTAAATTTGAATTTAAAAGAACCCCTTCTCTTCAAATTGGGATCACCCGTAAACTTTGCTCTACTTTCTAATACTAACCTGCCATAGTTTCTTCCTGCCACATGAATCTATAGGCCCTTATATACCAGGGAACATTCAAATATGAAGAATAGGACTCTCTTATGCAGCTCAACAGGATCCCTCTTGATATCCATATTGCTTTCTTGATCAGAAAAGAAAATAAAATTATGTTGTTAAAACTAAACCTTATTGGTCTCAAAAAATTGAATAATACGTAAAAGCTAATCATGAGATGAAATAACACTTATAGTAATTTTCCCCAAGTTTTCTTCATGAAGGGAAAAGATTCTACTTTTTGCTGTCACAAATTGCAGTTGTTGATTATCAGTTGGATATCTATTTCTATCCTTTAGTTTTTTCGGTTTTGTTGATAATATTTACTCATCTACTCCTTAATGGACTCGTTCTCTCCATGTGCCCTACCCCAGCTATAGATAAGCTATTGTTTAATGCATTAACCTGGTGCACTAAGCTCTTGCTAAAGAAGGAACAAACCATATTTGGTCTTTTCTACTGTCTTACCTTGCTATTTCGTAAGCGACTATTTTCATGGCTTGAACCCTTGACCTACCGGTCACATGGCAACTAAGTCTTCCTGTTGTGCCTAGTTTCCCTCCTGTTTACTGCACCAACATGTGCCAAAAAAGTTTTCCAACACTAAAACATTGTGCTTTTCTTTATTGTAGTTTACAAGCCTATTTGTCTATGCGTATCCTGATTTGTTTTTGGATGCATCAGTCCGTTGCTGACATAAAAACATCTCTTTCCATATCTTCGGATACAACCCATAAGGGTTCAAAATCCAGAAAACAATCAAAAAAATTCGAAAAAAGCTTCGATATCCAATCCCGCGTGGAACCTGCCCTAAGAGCGGTTTTCGAGACAAAAACTGGTCATTCTGTGGATCCGAGATAGAAATCAGGTATATAGGCGTTATAACTGGCTTAGTTATTGTATAGTAATCGGGAATTTTTTTAACTGGTTTAAGCATTAACACCATGCTTTTACTGTAGACCGACTTGATCATTTTATACTAATAGGAAATACAGTGTAATGCTTGTACATGTTCATCTTTCATTTAACTGGCATAAACACACGCAAGCAAACACTCATGCACATTGTGCACACATACTGTTACGCGACGCCTTCTTGAGATTCCTTGGAAGGGCGACGTAAGCCTAAGCAACTGATGTCAGTGTAGTTATCATTCGCCACTTGAGGTCCCCTCCGTACGCTAGACGAGATTGTCTGTGCCGTACGGGAAAACCAATGTCAAGAGCAATGGAGAGAACATAAATGAAAATTGAGAATGAAAGAAAGCTTGATTGCACTAATGAAAGCTATTACAGAAAAGAAACACTGTGTCAAGGGGGAGAGACATAATAGTGCTTAAAATAAATAAACCAAAGTTACAAGACTTGACCTAACTAAGCTAGAGAAACATAATGGAAGTACATGAAATAAAACTACTCTATATTTACAATGAAAATGACTTAGTTCTCTACAAGGTAGAAACATGTCCATTGTCATCAACCCTGTCTTTGGCATCATGGCCTGTGCGCTAGGCGTTGTTTGTGCGCGTGGCATTGTTTGCGCTCGCGATGCTGTTGGTATCTGCCTGCGACTACGCGATGGCGAGGGTTATGGGTGGGGCGATAGAGGCACATGCGTGCTTGTCACTTGGCGCAGCCAAGACGACGGGGCCGTCCATGGCGCTAGGCGTTGCGAGGCTTGCTAGGACGCCATGGGGTGCGTCCAAGGGATCATGTGGCATGGATGGAAAGCCGCTCATGACATTCTCCCCCACCTGAGTTGGCAACGTCCTCGGCGCCTCACTTGAAAAATAATCATCAATTAGGCTCTTGTAGGCTTTGAGGTTTGTTCCCCTCCCCCATGTATTTTCCTCTGCATCACAGCCATGCCATTTCACCAAGAAATCTTGGTGATCTTTCCTTGAGGCGTGAATCACTCGATTATCACGAATAGCTTCAGCGCGCCTTTTCCCGGTTGAATTGGGGCCTCGAATACTGGGTATTGTGAGTTGGCTCCGTGAAAGATCCTCTGTGTCTTCCCAAAAAGGTTTCAGAAGACTGAGATAGAAGACGGGATGGATTTCCACCAAGCTGGGGTATCCACCTGGTACGTAACTTTCCCAATGCGCCTTTCAATGGACAAGGGTCCAATATATTTTGCAATAGGCAAGGGTCATGAACCTTTTTAAACAAGTACAACTTTGGAATGTTGACCATCATTTTTTCTCCTACTTAGTATTCAACAAAGCGACGATTTTGATCAGCATGCCTTTTCATCCGCTTTTGGGTTATGACAAGGTAGCTCCACACTATCTCTAAGTTTCGCTTCCATTCTTTTGAGAAACTAGCAGCTTGAGGAGATTTTGACATGTTTGGTGCATTCGCGGTGTGTGGGAGTAGCGGTTGCTGTCCGGTAACAATTTCAAAAGCGTCTTTGTTTATACTTCAGCTCTTTTGTGACTTGAAACAGAGTTGAGCAGCATCCAGAAGCTTCACCCAATTCTTCTGCGATCTGGTTACAAAGTTGCGGAGATATTCCTCCAGCATGCCATTGAACGCTCCGTCTGGCCATTAGATTGCGGATGAAAACTTGAGTTGTGACTCAGTTTTGACCCGAGACACTTAAAGAAATGGGTCCAAAAGTTGCTAGTGAAGCGTGAGTCGCGATCACTAACGATGTCTTTAGGCAGGCCCCAATATTTGACGACATGAGAGAAGAAGAGTCGAGTTGTATCTTCTGCTGATATATATTGTGGGGCTACTATAAAGGTAGCATACTTGGAAAACCGATCCACCACAACCAAGATAGTTGTGAGATCTCCGACCTTGGGCAATCCAGTGATGAAATCCAAGGAAACGCTCTCCCAAGGTCTCTTTGGGACAGCTAGTGGTTGTGTCAAGCTGTTCGACTTGTCCTTCTGGCATTTCTGGCATACTAGACAAGTCTTTACAACTGAGTGACATCATTGGCCAATAATATGCACCGCGGAGTAATGCCATGGTGCGTCCTTCACCGGGATGGCCGACCCACAAAGTATCATGACATCTAAGTTACTCGGACTCGCGTGCGGGTATCTGATACGGGGACGGATCCGAGTATCAGATTTGGCAAAATCTAAATTTTAAGATTCGGGGTGCGGATCCGGATATGGATACGGGTGCGGCGATTTGGCTAATAAAAAATAGAGCTATAAAATTATTGTAAATTTTGAGAGATATTCCATGAAAAACTTACATGAATATTGTACAATTCAATCTTTTATTCTCCAAGATGGACATTATTCTTTTATTGTTCAAAATTTGTTTTATTTTTGATTTTGAGAAATCAAACTCTCAATTTTTCTCCTAAATTTGTCGATGGACTCCGTCCAAAGTGTTCGAAGTTAGTTGACCGTATCCGGGATGTATCACGTCCCCGTATCCGTATCCGTCCCGTATCCGGACGGGGACAACACCAAAATCGAAGAGTCCGCGCAACTTAGCATGACATTCCGCCAGAAGAGTCGTTCGCAGATCTCCTCCTTTAGGAACATAAAGTCGATTCCCTTTCACTTTCAGGAAACCATATTCTATGTAGAACTGGCGAGTCTTGCCCTGTCCTACCAAACCAACCAAATACTGTGCAGCAGGATCTTTGATGAGTAGATCCTGTATCTGGTTTTTTTATGGTGGTGGCTACTTCGCTCCCTCTTAGGGTGGCGAGTAGGCATACCGATGTTAGATCAGCTCTCCGACTGAGCTCATCAGCAACATGATTAGTCTTCCTATTTCGGTACTCCATGTTGAAGTGAAATTCCGCTAGGAGTTCCTGCCACTTGGCCTGTCGACCATTCAACTTCGGCTGGGTCATGAAATGGCTAACAACTGTGTTGTCTGTCTTGACCACGAACGGGGTTCCCAGCAGATAGTGCCTCCAAAGGCATAAGTAATGGACGACAACCAATAATTCTTTCTCATGGGCGGCATAGCGCAGTTCTGCATCCTTCAGCTTCCGGCTCTCGTACGCTACATGATGCCCAATCTTGTAGCAAAACTCCGACAAGGTCATAGTTGGAGGCATCCGTTTGTACCTCGAATGGATTGGCCAAATCAGGGAGGGGCAAGATGGGGCTACTAGACATAGCCGCTTTCAATGCGTTGAAGGCATCCACTCGCCTGGGTCCCCAATCCCAAGGCGTGACCTTCTTGAGGAGTTCTGTCTATGGCACTGCGATGAGGGAGTAATTTTTCACAAATCGCCGATAAAAGTTGCATAGGCTAAAGAACGCCCTCAAGGCGTGGATATCCTTAGGCAGCAGCCAATCTGTGATAGCCTAAATCTTCTGTTGGTCCATCTTGATCCGCCCTTCCTCGATGACATGTCCGAGGAAGTCAATTTGGATAGCTTCGCATATAATTCGTGCTCCCGCAATCGGGCTAGGACTTTTCGCAAGTGCTCCAGGTGTTCTTCCAGTGTTTGGCTATATACCACAACGTCATCCAAGTAGACCACCACAAATTCGTTTATGTACTCTCGGGAGACCTGGCTCATTAGGGTGCAAAATGTGGCTGAAGCGTTAGTCAAGTCGAATGGCATAACCATGAAGTCGTACGACCCATATCTTGTCACACAGGTCTTGTGTTCATCACCCTCAACAATCCGAACTTGCCAATAACCTGTCTTCAGGTCTATTTTGGAGAACCCGTCGCACTACCCAGTCTATCGAACATGTCTATAGGGTACTTGTTCTTCACGGTGATTTTGTTTAGAACCCGATAATAGACACAGAGTCATAGGCTGCCATCATGTTTATTTGGAATAGCACAAGGGACCCGTATGGGGACTTGGAGGGCACGATGATCCCTGTGTCTAGCATTTCCGTCAACTGTCTCCAAAGCTCGGTGAGTTCGAGTTGTGACATTCTGTAAGGCACCCGGACGGGTGGCTTCATGCCCGACACCAACTCAATCTCATGGTCCACAGTGCACCTAGGTAGGAGTCGCTTTGGCATGTGCTGTGGCATGACGTCTTCAAACTCCAGTAGCAGCTCCTTCACGGGTACAGGAATGGGACCCGAGGAGCGTTCTTTATCTTCAATGCAGAGGGTAGCCAGGAACATAGGTTCATGTCTTTTTACCTCTTTCTTCAGCTTCAAAGCTGAGATGTTTTCATCGACCATCTTCATGGGCATGCACGAGATTATGCGGGGCTTTGCCCCGTTTGTTCCCATCATCAGTACCATGTCTGCATATGGTACAGGCATGGTGTTGGTTTGCCTTAGAAATTCCAACCCAACTATGAACTCGAAGTCATCTATGATCACCATGCGCATGTTGAATTTTCCTTCATAAAGGCCAAGCTTCACTGGTACTTCTTTGGCTATTCCACCAACTGGCTGAGGAGGTGAGTTGATAGCCTTGACACGGCCTCTGCCCTTCTACAACTAGACCAAGTCGCTCCACTTGAGTCGAGGCTAAGTAGTTGCGGGTAGCACCCGTGTCTATCATCGCCTAGATGGGCTTGCCATTTACCTTCATCTCGGCGAACATTAAGGTCCTCTGTTGTTTAAGAGCAGTCCTCTCATCTGCCCTTTTTTTCCTTTCTTGGTGATTGGATTGGGGTCCTTCTTCTTACGGATACCAGCACTGGTTCCTGCTAAGGCCTCATAAATAGAGCCAACAATTGCATTGAAGGCACCTACTAGTTCGGTCTGGTCCGCATCATCTTCGTCGTCATCTGTCCCATCATCAAAAGCTTGATGGGCATTCATCTGTGCATGCGGGCATTCATTATTCCAATGTGGTCAGCCGCAATGACGACATCCTGAATGTGACTTTCTCCCACGATCATTGTTGTTTGACGCAACACTATTGCTGCCTGAAGAAGGAGCATTCGATTTGGTTGCACTCCGATCTCCTCCACTTCTGCTAGGGCCACCATTGCTAGGTTGGCCCCCTTTGTATCCCGCTCGGACAGGCGGTTGAGGCCTATCCTTCCGAGCTTCCACTTGATAGTCCCCGAGGCATTCCGCTGCTTGGATCGCCTTGGGTAGGGTATCTATCCTTTGTCTTTGCAACTCCATACGGGCAATGTGAAGAGTTTGTCTTTGTCCCCCGTGTCACATATGTTCAGCATGAGCGCGGAGAATTCTTGCACGTAATCCCGCACTAATTTGGTCTAGCGGAGCTCCCGTAGCTTTCTCCTAGCATTGTACTCAACATTTTCGGGGAAGAACGGTAGGCATATGGCTGCCTTCAGTTCTGCCCATGTCTCGAGAGCATCTTCACGCGCTGATGGCTTCGTACTTCACCCGCCACTAGAGTTTAGCATCACCCTGAATATACATGACAACAATTGCTACCTTCTTAGCTTCTTCTAGCCCGCCCACGGCATCGAAGTATTGTTTGATGTCGAAGATGAAGTTTTCCACTTCTTTGGCTTTCCGAGCTCCACTGTATGGCTTTGGCTCAGGAATTTTAAGTTTTTGTGCCACGGGGCGAGGTTCACAGCACCCTCGATTTGGTTTCCGCCTCCTCGAAGCAGGCCTTGTAAAGCAGCATTGAAAACATTGAGCTGGCCTGTCAAGTTGTTTATAGTTTGTTGCATGGCAGTCACCCTGTCTGCCTCTTGTGCCCTGTAGGCTAAATCCTCGGCACGCTCTTGTCAGAGTCGTGATTGTTGTTTTCTATGTCAACTTTGGCCTGGAGCATTCTGCGGTCCAAGTCATTCAACCTTTGCACTAGGCTGGTTCTTAGTTCAGGCACCGTATCCACGATGAGCCGTAATACGTCAACCGTCTCTTCAAGGGCCACAATGCGGTCCCCATGATTCACTATGGTCAGAAATGGTGGTAACGGCAATGTGTTCCCTCGTTCGATGTCGAGCCTAGGCTCTGATACTAACTGTTACACGACGCCTTCCTGAGATTCTTTGGAAGGGCGACGTAAGGCTAAGCAAATGATGTCAGTGCAGTTACTCTTCGCCAACGGAGGTCCCCTCCGTACGCTAGACGAGATTGGCAGTGCCGTACGGGAAATCCAATGTCAAGAGTAATTGAGAGAACATAAATGAGAATTGAGAATGAAAGAAAGCTTGATTGCATTAATGAAAACTATTACAGAAAAGTAACACGGTGTCGAGGGGAGAGACACCAGTACAGAAAATTGTTTGCTTGCTAGAAAGTTTGATTGCTTGATCCCCCTAATAGTGCTTAAAACAAATAAACCAAAGTTACAAGAGTTCGACCTAACTAAGTTAGAGAAACATAATGGAAGTACATGAAATAAAACTACTCTATATTTACAATGAATAGGACTTAGTTTTCTATAAGGTAGAAACAGGTCCGTTGTCATCAACCTTGTCTTTGGCATCACGGTCTGCGCGCGCGGCGTTGTTTGTGCGCGTCGCGCACGCGACTCTGTTGGCATCTGCCTGCGGCTGGGCGCTGGCGAGGGTTATCGGTTGGGCGACAGAGGCACATGCGCGCTTGTCTCTTGGCGCAGCCAAAACCACGGGGCCGTCCATGGCGCTTGGCGTTGGAGGCTTGCTAGGACGCCATGGGGCGCGTCCAAGGGGTCATGTGGCATGGCTGGAAAGCCGCCCATGACAATACACATGGACCTAGTTATAGGAGATAAAGAATTCTTGAAGTTTTACAATGTGTTGATTTGCCTATAACATAATAGATTGTCTCAATACTTTCAGGTTGGAGCATTCATGGTGTCAATTGAATTCTCTTGCTAAGAAGACCAATTCACTTAGAAGAACAGTGCTATTGTACCGACAGAAGCTTGAAAAAAGATGTTCAGACCTTCAAAAGGCCGAGGCTGAGGTAATGACCTGCATTAATTATGCATAGGAATATAATCAGTTGGAGTATGTTAATCTACATACAGCCTCCAAACTAATGGAGAGATGGTTGACTTAGGTTAATTGAAAATCTAACTCTCGTTATGATCCATGCTAAAGTTATCTAACTATAAAGAGACAAAATAAGCAAAATTGATAGTATGGACATCAAAATTAATTTTCCATTTACATCGATTTCTATTTATTTACAAGCTATAGAACAACTACATCTCAATCCCAAGCTAGTTGGTTGGCTATTTGAATCATCTATAATCATGCCATTTCATTTGGATGGATAGCTATGAAGATATAAAATTATCTATTAAAAATTGTATTGGTCCTGTATATTTTTTTGGTTTTGCATGTTCATAATAGTTCTTTTTTATCGAAGCATTTTCATAGTAGCTAACTCTACAATGACGTCAAGTGTTAGTTACAAGTCTACTACATAAGTAAAAACATCCTTTGATTTACCCATGCTTCTATAGTTTGCCTGATATATTTTAAATTCTATATTCAGGTTGATCTTTTGGGAGATGAGGTAGATACACTTCTGCGACTACTTGAAAAGATATACATCGCACTTGATCACTACTCACCCGTTTTGCAGCATTATCCTGGAGTAAGTCAAATCTTCTGCTCAAAGAAACCTTAATTAACTTTCCCCTTCAATATAAGTGTTTTTGGGTTCTTTTGATTTAACTTGGAGCAAGTAAACTTGTTCAAGTATTGTCTCTAAGATTGCAAATACTAAAAATAATTCTATTGAGGCTGCTAGATTCAGGAACTGGCCTTTGCATCTGAAGACAGAATATTTCTTGGCACCAAGCTTTGAAGGACAAGTTAAAGGGAGAAATTAAGAAAAAACAACACCAGAGTATGTAGTAGTTATCATGTGGGGACTATCAGTAACTGCGGTTGAAATGGCAAGTGGGATAAAAGACTTTTTCCTGCTGCTGGTGAACAAATTCCGAGGGTTGGGTAGATGATTGGTCCTTTAGGGGTGTGTGTGTGTACGGGGTGGGGGTGGGGGGTGGGGGTGTTTGACTAGTTGCAGTTTCCCCTGAAGCTTGTATTGTAAGAGGTAACATTGTATCTTCTTACATATCTCTTTTATTCAAATGCAGATTATTGAAATTCTTAAGCTGATAAGAAAGGAGTTAAGGGGAGATTCTGCCAAACCAGTGAAGTAATCTCCTACATAAGGTAATTTTCTTTTGCTATTGGTTAAATTTTATATGGTGGTCTTGGAAGCAGTATAATATTGCTCGGTTGCTATCAGTTAGAGCACCAGAATACTGGAGTGTGAAATGTCTATGCAAAAGAGTACATATTACTATATTAGTACTTTTTGTTTTCTGGATAGTATTGCTTTCATCTTTCGAACATAAGGAAAAAGGAAACAACTATTGTTGAGTTATGTGCTACTTGTATCTGCTGTAGCTTCAACATTAGTCAAGCTTCACCCCCATATATTGGTAAGAATTTTTGAGTTATGCTACTTGTTATGTCTACATTAGCTTCAACATTAGTCAAGCGTCACCCTACCTTGTGGTAAGAAAAGGAAAAAACGAATGTTAGTTAAATAACTTCCCTCCAATTACAATAATTTTGGGGAAATGACATTGTATAGTCACTCTCATTATATATATATATATATATATATATATATATATATATATGTTATATACAAAAATTATATAAATTTTATATACTTTTTCGGCTACCGAATGTAAATAGTTTTTGGCGCGAGCTAAAAGTAATAATACCCTTGGCTCTTCTTTTTGATAGTATATGCTCTATTCATCACTGATTAGGGAATGCAAAAGATACACCATACCTGGTTTTTTGCCCATAGTGAGCATAAACTCTTTGGGAAAAGAAAAGGGTAGTCACGGTGTGTGCATGAAATGCAAAATGTTGTAATTAGAGAAACACAAATGACCTAACACATTTTTCATGCTTCCTAGCAAGGTTTTGATGATAATATAAAAATATCTCATCCAATTCGTGGTCGTAAGTGAAAACTTAGTGAAAGACTGGTGTTTTCTTGTGAACTATGAATTCATCAGGTTTCACTATGAGCTTAAATATTATGACAAATTAGTATAATAGCAAGCTATTAGAAAGATACCTAAACCAATTGGATTGCCATTTCTTCCTCAAGCCAAGATACAGAGAGGTCCCTAAACCAATTAGATTGCCATTTCTTCCTTAAGCCAAGATACAGAGAGGTTTCATTCTGGGCTCAGAGATCATGACAAGTTTGGATATTAGCAAGCTACTCCCCACAGTACTGGAGAGCACTAGACCTATTAGATTGCCAAGTCTTCCTCTAGCCAAGATAGAAACGATTATGAAATTCCATGATACCCAAAAGGAAACCAGTTATTTAAGAAGTGATCTTCCTAACACATGTTTGATGCCTCCTAACAATAATTTGATGGTCATAATAACATATCTCATCTAATACGTGGTTTTCATAAGTGGAAATTTAACGAAAGGGTGGACCTCCGTGGCTTTGGTCTTGTGGTAAGAGCGCTGTGTATGATGTATGGGTTAGGCGCATCATGGGTTCGAACCCTGCCATAGAAAAAAACTCATTATTTAAGTGGAGAAGAGTAGAGGGGTGACCCATTATCTACTAAGTTTTGAACCATGTCCTATTGGCCCTAAGAGATTTCTCGGTTATATATAAATGAAAATCCTTAATGAAAGGGTGGTGTTCTCTTGTGAATTCATTAGGTTTCACTCTGAGCTTAGAGATTATGACAAGCTAATCTTTTTAGAAGGAAAATTTGTATCAAGCTATTTTTCAACACCAAAATTTGCATTTAGCATATAAATCTAGTGAACAAGTTTTCAGTGACAGCTAGGATATGGAAGTACGATTTACTCATTGCCATGGGCAGTACACAGATTTTTAGACCATAAAAAAAAGATTAAATGTGAATGATACCAAGTATTTTGAACATTACAGATGTTGCATCTTCTAACAGATTCAGTGTGTTTAGATATAAATAGCGAGATTATATGCGTTCTGGAAGTGTAGGTAGTAATTTATTAAAGTTGCTTGTTCTTGAAAATATTTTTTGGAACTATACCTTTATGTGTTCTACAGTTACCATCTGTTTGACCTGTTAACATTTTACGAACATCGTTATAATTTTTAATTATTGGGGGGACTCTATGTTGTTAACATACATATGTTTGTTAGACCCTATTGAGTATACATGTACTGGAGCTACATCCTAAACCTGCTCAATAGCAACTGTTATTGCATAAGACACAATTCTTTTACTCCATCCACTCAGTGCAGGATAGTTCAGCCAATTACCCTCTCTATTGCCATCCCGAAATAACCATTCATGCCACTTATACAAGCAGTTACAAGAATTTCTTGAAAAGGTAAGTCTATCATATACTAATATATCAGCACTAAGATATAGTGCTTGTCAGTTAAATGGTCTAGGTGCGTGCAACTTGGCCTGGGTACCACTGTTATTAAAAGAAAAAAGAAAGATAGTGCTGGTCAGAAAAAAGAAGAAGGAAACATACCCCTGCACAGGAGAAGCATTCATTTACATAAGTGCTATTCGGTCTGATACTGAACCAATGAACTCTATCGTATCGTCCTCTGCCATGTATATTCTGTAATCCAGGCTTGAGAGCTTAGAAAGGCAAACACTTCAACATATGCACATTTGAAAGGCACCTGTGCTTTTTTCCGTTCCAAATGGCCCAGCACAATCAAGCAGGGTGAACTGGTCATATTCCACCGAAAATTTAATAATTCACTCTAGCTCACAGAAAAATAATTTGAACCAACACTATAAAAGGGGCAAAGTAGCTTTTGGAATCAAGCTTGTTGCTAGTTCCATCTCTGTTTAACTTGTACAACTTTTTAGAGAAGGATATCCATGGTGCTAAGAGATGTTGCAGCATATATATATATATTTTTAAATATTAGCAGCATATCTTAGTTTTCTTGCGACTGTTTCTTTCAAATTTAACCTCGCGGTGCTTCCTGTTTCTTCTGTTGTACAGGTAAGAACTTCAAAACTGGGCAATTTTGTTTATTCTTGGTCCTGGCTGATGAATTTTGTCTGCCATTTGAAGTCCAGTGTGGAGCCAGAAAATCCTGTTAGTAAGGAAACTTATTTAGGAACATGAAATAGGAGAAGTTCAACAGACCTGTCTTATAGATGACTCCATCTTTTTAGTTATGCAAATTAGATAGATGCATAGGTAGGAAGGACCAAACAACCGTAGCTGCTTCTGGACATTTTTTAGGTACTTTAGGGTCTTCAACACATTTCCAGCTCTTCTTGTACATAGAGAAATAGAATGTAAAAATCACTTTGGATACTGAAAATTCAAAGAAAATCTATGTTTATTATATTCCTTGCTCTGAAATTGCAATTATAGTTAACTTTATGTATGAGAATGAGACAACAAATTATATTGATTTTTCCCCTGATTCCCATCTATGCTTATGCTAAACTTCCGAGCCTTCGTTTTTATCTCTTCTTCCCCGGGTTAAAGTTTTGATTTATGGGGATAATTCCATAATTTCACTTATCCTCCTTGAGGTTTTTGGTCTTTTCCTAATTATGTCCTTGTATTGAAAACTATAGTTGGTTTCGTGTTTTTTTTAAAGTCAATTTTAAATTATAAAATCTAAAACAACAAAAGTCTGGAAGATTCTGTTGATATCAGAAGTTAGATATGGAAAGTTAAGGTGTTTTGTTGTAACGTATTTGACTATAGAATCTCAACTGCAAAATACTACAAATTGGTTAATCAACAATTGGTTGTAGCCTGTAGGTTGTCCCCTTCAACAAATTCATCAAATGGTTAAGAGCAATATCTAATATTGTATGTTTTCGTATAGATTAAAAAGATTAAAACTATATACGATTAATTGAACATGATAACTGCGTGATATTTTTAGTTTGATGTAACAACTTCTCAGCTGATTCCCTCGCCAAAATTTTGATTTCAAGCCATTGTATGATATTTAGATTAAAACAAGATCAGCGCATAAATTAAGACCATATACAAACATTAAATTGTCTATCGACGTGAAAGCATTCCAGGTGCTAAGATTAGATCAAAAGTCTTCTTATCCATATCGTATGACCTTTATCAAGAGATTTCATGGGCTGTTCCTAAAAGTGATAGACCATCCTATGAAAGAACCATAGGTCTTGAACTAGGTTAGATTACCATAAAATACTGGAGTATAGCCGTTTAGCCATCATGTGCAAATCTAGCTCATATGAAGGTAGGTAGTAGTAATAATAATAAGAAGAACAACAAACACTTAATTTGAAGTATCATAAGACACTTTGGCGCTCATGCATAAATCTCAAATTATACTAAAAGCTAACCATTTGTGAATCAAATTATGTATTCAATACATAGATTATTTCCTTTTGTAGTATATATATACTACAAGGGGACCGGAAGTGATCAATTGATGACCGGAAGATCTCTCTCTATATATATTCCTGAACAAGAAAAAGATGGCATCCAAACCATCTAATTCCTGAACACCGACTTGATAGTCATTTGGCCTACCACTGAAATCTAATGGAGCAATTTTCACCGGAGGTAATATGTTCCAATCAACTGAGCCTTAGAAAAAAAATCTTAGTTGAACCCAATTACCACACCCATCCACATATAGTTACTATTATTAGTTACTTCATTACCAATCATATTAAGGAGATAGATAATCTGTCTGTTAGTTAGGGGTAATTATGTAATTAGTAAAGGAGTTTGTTTAGTCGGTTAGGGTAGGATTTTTTGTATATCAATATTGTAGCCACTTCCATTTTCAATACAACAATTAAGATTTTCTCTGTCTTCTTCCTATCTTCTCCCAACTAGTCGCGCTAAGCTCGGGGTGGAAGCTTACATGGCTGCATCTTGACATGGTATCAGAGCCATTGGAAAGGATTTAAACACGCTTCTCGAGTGTTCAGTTATAGTGTCCCAGGTTCAAATTGAAAATTTGATTTCTTAGATTCAAACAATTTTCTCAGATCTCACAATCAGGTTTTCTCTAATTCAACAATGGGGGGAAATAAGATAGATCATATGCATCCTTTGTATGTGCATCCATCGGACACTCCAGGCTCCGTACTAATTTCGGATCAGCTCAATTGATCCGAGAATTATGATTTATGGTGGAGATTGATGCTGATAGCACTTCAAGCAAAGTGAAAGTTAGGGTTTGTTACTGGTAAATATACCAAGACCTCTTTTCCGATAGCATTGCATGAAGACTAGAAAACATGTAACGCCATAGACCTGGATTATGAATATTGTATCACCAGATCCCCTTAGTGGTATAGTCTATGCATCGAATGCTCATTCAGTCTGGAAGGATCTTCGAGAGAGAATTGACAAAGTCAATCGTATGAGGATCTATCAATTGCATAGGGAAATTGCGATAATTTCTCAAGGTACTGATTCCGTCTATACATTCTTTACAAAATTGAAGGACCTTTGGGCGAAATTTGATGTAATGGTTCCTTCCCCAAACTGTGCTAAAGACTATGTTAACACTTGAGCCAATAGAGGCTATTTCAATTTCTCGGAGGTTTGAATGACTCGTATGGCCAGGCAAGGTGTCAGATTCTCATGATGTAATGACCAGACCGGTCGTTTTTCTTTCTAGAACCCCTTTCCCTTAAGACTCCACGTATTTTCTTTACTGTTTTATGATGTGCGAGGATGGTTAGTTCGGGTTTAGAAGGGTTCAGGTTAAAATCAGATTATTTACTTCCTTAATACTGGCTTAAAAGGGGTAAGTTTGACTTGGGTCACCATTTGTTGAAAATGATCTCGGAACCGGGATTTGACGGCGCCAATAGGTTCATATGATGATTTTGGACTTGGGCGTATGTTCGGATCGAGTTTTGAATGACCCGTGAGCGTTTCAACGCTTAATATTGAAGGTTGACACATTGAAGGTTCTTCAAGTTCTTTATATTTGGTTTGGAGTAGGTTTTGGTGTTATCGCGGTCCGTTTGGGATTCGGAGCCCAAGAATAGTTCTGTATGGTTATTTAAGACTTGCACGCAAAATTTGGTGTCATTCCAAGTAGTTTAAGTATGATTCGGCGCGTTTGGAGTAAGTTGGAAGAACTTGAAGTTCGTAGGTTGATTCTATTTGGTTTTGGGTTGTGATTCTTAGTTTTGATGTTGTTTTCCACATTCCGAGGGTGTGAACGAGCCCGTTTTATGTTTATGAACTTGTTTGTATGTTTTGGCCCCAGCTTCCAGAAGAGTTAGTGCAAAAGTCTTGGTCGAGGCTTCGGGGCCCCCGTATAGGATTCGGAGGGTCGACGGATCTTGATTGCTTTTCGGAGAAGAGCTGATAGTGGCTGGCATTTGGTGTGTTCGCACCTGCAGTGAGAATGGCCGCAGGAGCCGCACCGCGGTGCGGCATCTCGTTCGTAGAAGTGAAAAGGGGAGGGGTCAGCGTGTCTGTAGAAGCGAACTCACTTCTGCGATGAGGGGATTGCAGGAGCGGAGGAGGTCAGTGTGGGCAAGGTAGCAGGTGCGAGAGGCGAGCCGCATAAGTGGGCTTGCAGGTGTAGTGTCCTTCTGCAGGTGTGATCAGGTCCAAGCCTACACTACTATTGAGTAGCAAGGTGGTCGATGCAGTTTTAACCCAACTAATGTCGAGATCGAATCCACAAGGAGTTAATACTTTGACTTAGGTTTATATCTAAGTGAGATGCGGGCTTTGAATCTAATTACACTTTCACAAGTTCGGGTTTGTATTCTACTTCTATCTTTACTCTAATGATTGCAATAATTGAAACTAAGGACAATATTTTTGTTGGGTTTTTTCAAATGTTTAAAAGAGACTAGGGTCGTGACTTCTACCTAGGTGGATATCTAACGGGTAATAAATTCTAGGGCAAGCTTGATTGGTTGGGATTGCAGTATAGCTATCACACTCGGGTACTCACTCTATACCTCTCGGTAGTTTGAGTGATTTTCCCATATTTGGCTTTCTCAAGTCCAATTGGGTATTCATACAAATCAAGTGATATTAACTCAAGTCGGGTATTACTATCTCTAGGTTTAACCCTTTAGTTGAGGCTATCAATTTCTTGAGTTCACCCCAATTCCTTGTTAGCCTAGTTTTCCTAGAGTTAGTACCTCTTTCTCAAGTAGAGACTGTTGTCTAACTGTGTTAAAACAGAAATTAGAAAACTGTTAGAAGAAACAGAAAATCTGTAAACGGTAAGAAATATTCCGAGTTCACAATTTCCTTGTGTGTCCTTAAGGAATTTTAACCCCCTCACAAGTTGCCAAGGTAATGGATTAAATCCTCCCAGGATGAAACGGAATAAACCTTCCTGCAACAGTGGCAATACAAACTGCAGGATACCAACGAACTCAAAGAACGGAGCAAATCACACTTGACCCTTATATTTATTTAGAAAATAATGCAACAAAGCAGAAAAGAGGGGAGATAATTTTCAGATTTTCCTCCTTAGAAAAATGAGGCCAAGCCTCTTAATTTATAGACAATCAAAGGGTGAGATGAAGAGGTGCAATCCAAGAGGTACCTCTTCCATTTCCCATTCACACCTCTTAATAAAAATGCAACAATCCCCCACATGAATGGGGAATGGACATATGTGAAAAAATATTGTGTGATTCACAATTAAGGATTAACCGCATCTGGATAAGTAGGTTTCCCTTTGAACTTTCCGTAGTGAACTTATGTCGGATATACTCGGTCAATCGATAGATTTGATATCTTTGAACCGTCGAACTTTGGTGTATACCTAGACAACCATAAGTCACACAATCAATCCTTAGCCGTTTTTTGTTCTCACGGTTGTGTTCGTTTCAGCCATGAACACCGCCTGGTTTCATGAGTGCATAGAGAATGGGCCTTTACTTTCATTCCCCTTGAAGCGACTTACACTTCATACTCACATATGTGTTTTCTAAACGTGTAATCCTATAGACACACTATCTGGTCATATCCTACCAGACTTAGAAAATCATTAAAAAGCTTTAAGCTTTATTGACTCATCAAAAAGCCTTAATGCTTTACCTTGATTTCTGAACATTGTCTACATCACGAGAATGGGTTGAGTTATTTGACAATGTTGAACCGTCATTCATAACTTTGTTTGATCTCCTTGAACCTAACTCTTGGGATCTCCAGTCTGCTAGGTAGAGTTACCGCCATGATGACTTGTCCTAGGCCTTAGCCCCATTCCCTTCGATGATCTTTCAACTGCCTCTCTAGATAGGCCTTTTGTAAGTGGATCCCACACGTTATCTCTTGACTTTACGTAGTCAATTGTGATAACACCACTAGAGAGTAGTTGTCTAACGGTATTATGTCTCCGTCCTATATGACGAGATTTTCCGTTATACATAACGCTCTCAGCCCTGCCTATTGCCGTTTGATTATCACAATGCATACAAATAGGTGCCAAAGGTTTGGGCCAAAATGGAATATCTTCCAAGAAATTCCGGAGCCATTCAACTTCTTCACCGGTCTTGTCTAAGGCTAGAAACTCATCCTCCACTGTAGAGCGGTCAATGTACATTTGTTTGGATGGTTTTCAAGACATCGCTCCTCCACCGACTGTTTAGAATCGGTTGAACCAGTGATCTAATTTGCACCACTATACCCCTCTATTAACATGGGATACTTATTGTAGTGCAAAGCATAATTTAGAGTGTATTACAAATACTTCAAAACGCGTTTCATTGTCATGAAAGTTCAATGCAAACTTTCTTATGTCGTAGACTAATGCGTCTCGACATTCTATTGCATATCATATTATTGACTACACTTAAAGTAACAGTAATATATTATAACAACAACAGGAATGATTGGCGTCAATTGTGGCCACAACCTTTTAATGTCTAACATATTTCGCAATCACTCCGCCATTTTCAAGCATCAGTTTGCTATTTATTCATACTTCTATATGATATGCAAATTATAGCACCTTCATTCATGAAACACATCCAACTTGCAATGGATTTTGGTCATGTTCATCGGTTGGTTAACCTCTTTATAGACCAACGTATTTGTTCATGAACGATCATGTTTATAAAAACATGTAAACGCACTTTTCATGAAAAGTCACAGTCTTCCACGTGACATTTTTTCATAAACGAGCTAAACAATATAAATTTTGCAAGAAAGAAACAACCTTACGAGAAAGGCAAGTGACCAATTTCTGAATTGGTAGTTTCACTCAACTAGTCTTCACTAAGACTGAATAAATAATGAGTTTACCAACTACCATATTGATTTCCACTATTTATGGGAATATAGACATCTGTCTAATATTGGCTTCTGCCATACATAAGCTAAATGCCCCCACATTTCAAATATCTGATGCTTTTTCCATTATTCGTTATCCACATATCATCCACATGACAATATTAATTGGTCAAATTTCACATGTCATTATTTTGGTGCTTGTTTTAGTCTGTAAGTGGCTTAACAAGTCGACACACTTTCTTTCCTTTTCAGGAACCACAAACTATTGGTTGTTTCATGTGAATTTCTCCCTCCAAATAATAATTTAAAAGGGTGTCTTCACATCCATTTGATGGATTGCAAGATCATACTCGGCGGTTAATGCTATTAACATCCGAATAGATGTAATTCTCGTTACGCTGAGTATGTGTAAAAATAATCAAGACCTTCTCGTTGTCTTTATCTTTTGGCAATCAATCTTGCCTTATATTTGTCAATAGTACCATCATTTTAATTTACATTTTGAAAATCTACTTAGAACCCAAAGGTTTATTTCCTGGAGGAAGATCAACCATTTTTCAAGTATAATTACTTAATATGGATTCTGACTCACTATTGACTACTTCTTTCCGAGGAAAACCTAATTTTCTTTCAAAGTTTGAAGCTCATTTTCTAACAAGTATGTCAGAAAATCTTGAATTCACCTCATTAGGTGTACTTTCCTTTGCTTCTTCCCGAGGTCATTTAGATATTTCACTAGACGACTCACATTCATTTTTATACGAATAAATATTCTCAAAGAATTCAACATTATTTGATTCGATTACCGTATTAATATGAATGTCAAGATTTTCTGATTTATGAACCAGAGAATGATATGCTTTACTATTTCTTGCATATCCTAAGAAAACGCAATCAATCGTTCTCGGTCCAATATTCTCCCTTTTGGGTTTTGGAATTTGCACTTTAGACAAACACTCTTACACTTTAAAATATTTTAAGTTGGGTTTCCTACCTTTCCATTTTTCATATGGAATAGATTGCATTTTGTTGATGGATCCAAGACCTGCGAAAATGTATCACCAAGTTCCACCGTTAAAACTCTGGAACTAATCCACGCCTTTGTGATAATTTCTTTCTCTGCCGTCAGGCAATCCACATCCAGATACACATACTGTTTTCTATAATTAGGCAAAACACCAATGTCACATTATCTCCAAGCAATTCTTCATTCATAATGCTTCGTTGTTTCGTGCCTATCTGTTAGTACATTTAGTGATTCGTACTTTCGGCACATATTGACAACTTGACAATTCGGTTTCCAAAGAATTGTTGGCATTTGCTGTTTTGTCGGTCAACTATCAAGTTCAAGTCATCTCCATATAACAACGAGTATGCACGGACTAGGAAGAACAAAGCAGTAAATTCAATAATCTGTTATTTTCGTGTTCCGTTTCCTCGTTCGTTACAATACCAGTAACGCCTAATAATCAAAGAACACACAATTTACTTCTCTGATTTTCTGTGTCAATTATTATGGATAGAAAATTTGAACATAACAACACCATTATAACTGCCAAGTTTGGCAATATAATTCCATCTGTACTCACAGTTTTTTCTTTTTCCTTTTAAAAAGAAAACTACTCTATATGTTACCCAACAGTAAATAATTTCATTCTCCTGCAACCATTGATCGAATCAACTTTGTCAGAGAACCACTGTATCCATTATTCTTACTAAATTCCTTAAGCTTGTTGTCTAACTGTGTTAAAACAGAAATTAGAAAACTGTTTGAAGAAATAGAAAATCTGTAAACGATAAGAAATATTCTGAGTCCATAATTTTCTTGTGTGTCCTTAAGGATTTTTAACCCCCTCACAAGTTGCCAAGATAATGGATTAGATCCTCCCACTCTCCCAGGATGAAACGGAATAAACCTTCCTGCAACAGTGACAATACAAACTGCAGGATGAAACGGAATAAACCTTCCTGCAACAGTGGCAATACAAACTGCAGGATACCAACGAACTCAAAAAACGGAGCAAATCACACTTGACCCTTATATTTATTTATAAAATAATGCAACAAAGCAGAAAAGAGGGGAGATAATTTTCAGATTTTCCTCCTTAGAAAAATGAGGCCAAGCCTCTTAATTTATAGACAATCAAAGGGTGAGATGAGGAGGTGCAATCCAAGAGGTACCTCTTCCATTTTCCATTCACACCTCTTAATAAAAACGCAACAGAGACTAAGTCATAAAGTCATGAATCAATGTTTGTAACCATTAATTCTTGAGTTCTAGCAAGAACTAGACTAAATATCACTAACTCATTCACATTCAAGCTCTAAGATCAACACCCGTTAAATTTTGAGAGCACATTCTTTGTTTTGTGGCCTTTCTACCCTTTTCGTGGTAGGGGCAAGGTCTGCGTACACTCTACTCTCCCCAGACTCTACTAGTAGGATTTTACTGGGTATATTTTTGTATTCTTTGTTTTTATCACTGCTGTGTATAAGCACATTCTGCTCGTATGTCACCAAAACATCAATACGACAACAAGTATATCTGGAAATGATGCATTAGTCTCCACATGTCCCCTTCATTTTCCCCTTCTCTTTTTTTTGGTTCACCACTCTTCTGTTTTCTTCTATCCAACATTTTATGGCAAAAAATGTCTAGTTGAAACATGCTTAAGTGTCTTTAACAAATAAAATCGCATTGCTGATTTCAGTGCTACAGCAGAAGAGGACAATGATTGCACAAACAAGTTGATATATAATATAAAAATGTGAAATAATTCATCATACTCTAGGTAGCTGATTACTCAAGTCATTTAACAAGGAAGAGGCTAAATTGTTGCTGCAGAAGCAGGTTCAGCGGCTGGAGATGGTACATACCAGCCATGATGGATCTCAACTGCTTTCTTTCTTCTTGCAAGCCGCGATTTCCTTCTTGCTCGGGTAAATCTCATAGCGATGATTTTACTCTAAACTGCTTGATTGGTTGGGATTGCAATATACCTATCACACTCACTCGGGTACTCACTCTATACATCTCGTTAGTTTGAGTGATTTTCTCCTATTTGGCTTTCTCAAGTCCAACTGGGTATTCATACAAATCAAGCGATATTAGCTCAAGTCGGGTATAATTATCTCTAGGTTTAACCCTTTAATTGAGGCTATCAATTTCTTGAGATCATTCCAATTCCTTGTTACTCCTAGACTTAGTCCCTCTTTCTCAAGTAGAGACTAAGTCATAAAGGCATGAATCACTGTTTGCAACCATTAATTCTTGAGTTCTAGCAAGAATTAGGCTAAATATCATTAACTCTTTCCCATCCAAACCCTAAGATCAAACACCCATTAAATATGCACACTAGGATTGACCGTGAAATTGACCGGGATCGTGACTGTGACCGGGAGAGAGAGCGAGAGAGGGAAAAGGATAGAGACAGAGATCGGAAACGTGACCGGGATGACCGTAACCGGAGAGACCGTGAACGTTCTTACACCCCTGACCATATCACAACCAGTCGACATACTCGCTCTCGAACTCGTTCCCCTTCCACTGATCGTCACCGCCACCGCCACCGTTCTATTTTGCGCTCCCGTTCTCCCACTGACCGCCACCACTATCCCTCTGCGGAAAGTCCTCCTAGAAAGAGACGAAAAGATGACGGAGATCGGGATAAGGACAGGGATAGAGATACGCGGAGATATGTTGAGGATTTTGTGGACGGGATAGCGAAAGAACAAAAGAAGCAGGAGGAGGAGGAGGGGAGTGGTGATGAAGAGATGAAGAGAGTGAGATGATGAAGAAATTGGGTATACTGGTAGGGTTTGATTCGACAAAGGGGAAGCCAATAGCGGGGAATGATGTGGGTGCTGTAAGGAAAGTCACTAAACGACAACCTCGACAGTACATGAATAGGCGTGGTGGCTTTAATAGGCCCTTGCCTGCTGAGTGCAACCTCTGATTTTCTCAGTTTTTTTGTTCATATTGTCTCTATAAACGAAGAGTTTAGTTCCTTTTTTTTGTGTGTGTATAAGGGGGGAGGGGGAGGCCATCTTTGAGAATTCCTTCGTGATCGAGCCAAAAAACACTTCAGGGAGAGAGACGCCAACAGAAAGAACGAACAAGAAGAGCCTCAGCATGTCATCCACATGATTGTCGGTGGGGTCGACGTCCCACAACGACCTATATTCAAACGCACCAAAGTATCGATCACAAGAGAAAAATGGACTCGAGACTATGTGCCCGAAGTCACCCTCCCGTTCAACGATGAAGAAGCAAAATGCATATCTCAACCACACAACGACGCCCTGGTAATTTCTATCTTGCTAAATAAAATTCAAGTTAAACGTGTTCTCGTGGATCCAGGTAGCTCGACGAACATAATTAGATCGAAGGTCGTAGAGCAGCTCGGCCTGCTAGACCAGATTGTACCTGCATCTCGAGTCCTAAACGACTTCAACATGACTAGTGAAACAACGAGGGGGGAGATAATCCTACCAGTGAACGTGGCCGGGACCATCCAAGACACGAAATTTCATGTCATCGAAGACGACATGAGATACAATGCATTGCTCAGAAGGCCTTGGATCCACAACATGAGGGCAATACCATCGACCCTTCACCAAATGATGAAGTTCCCAACAGGGATAGTGTGAAAATAGTCTATGGGGAACAACACGCTGCAAAGGAAATGTTTGCAGTCGACGAGGTGACACCAATATCAGCTCCTTCAACCTCAAAAAAGTCGAGCATCAAAGATAAGCAAGCGGCCAAATAACAATCACTGTCCCCAGCCTCGACCGAATCGGATAAACAGGTAATCGAAGAAGAAGAAGAGGATTTTCTCACTCCTCGAACATTCGTCGTTCTCGAAGAGTCGGATGTAACCAAGTCAACGGTCGAGGAGCTGGAACAGGTGATACTGATCGAGTATCTACCCGAACGAAAGGTATACCTGGGAATGGGGTTGACCTCTGAGCTCAGGAAAAAACTCATTTAATTTTTTATTGATAACATGGATTGCTTTGCATGGTCCCATTTAGACATGACAAGAATCCCACCTGAGATAACAACTCATCGGCTGAGCCTGGATCCCAAGTTTAGACCGGTAAAGCAAAAGAGAAGGCCTCAATCCGAGGTAAAGCACGCCTTTATAAAGGAGGAGGTAACCAAACTTCTTAAAATAGGGTCCATTCAGGAAGTAAAATATCCCGAACGGTCAGCTAACATAGTCGTAGTCCCCAAAAAGGGGAACAAACTTAGAATGTGTGTAGATTATAAGGACTTGAATAAAGCATATCCAAAAGACTCTTTTCCCTTGCCTAACATCGATCGAGTGATCGATGCCACGACTGGCCACGAGATACTTACCTTTCTCAACACATATTCTGGGTACAATCAAATCCAGATGGACCCAATAGGCCAGGAAAAGACTTCTTTGATCACTAAGTATGGAACGTATTGTTACAATGTAATGCCCTTTGGGATAAACAATGCGGGAGCTACATATCAACGCCTAGTTAACAAGATATTCGAAGAACAAATAAGCAAATCAATGAAAGTTTACATTGACGATATGTTAGTTAAGTCCTTGTGCGCAGAGGACCATTGACTCATTTGCAGGAGACATTCGAAATCTTAAGGTGATACAACATGAATCTTAACCCCAAAAAGGTGCTTTCGGGGTCGGTCGGGCAAATTCCTTGACTTCATGGTGTCAAATCGGGGAATTGAGATCCACCATAATTAGATTAAGGCCATCGAGGACATCACCGTCGTGGACAGTATGAAATCCGTTCAGAGGCTAACTAGATGGATAGCCGCCCTAGGACAGTTCATTTCAAGGTCATCAGATCAAAGCCACAAGTTATTTTCCTTACTTAAAAATAAAAATGGTTTTACATGGACCCCGAAATGTCAGCAAGCATTGGAGGAATTGAAACGGTACCTATCGAGCCCACCTTTGCTCCACACTCCAAAGGCGGATGAGAAGCTATACCTATATTTGACGGTGTCCGAGATAGCGGTGAGTGGTGTATTAGTCCGAGAAGAACAAGGTACGCAGTTTCTAGCCTATTACGTGAGTCGAACCTTAGGAGATGCTGAAACTAGGTATCCAAACCTAGAAAAAATGGCGCTAGCACTAATAAGCGCATCTTGAAAATTAAAGCCATATTTTCAGTGTCATCCTATATGTGTAATCACCACTTATCCCCTTCTAAATATTTTGCCCAAGCCCGAATTATCAGGCCGATTGGTCAAATGGGTTGTCGAACTTGGCGGGTACGATATCAAGTATCAACCCCGAACAACCATCAAGTCTCAAATATTAGTAGACTTTGTGGCGGACTTTTCGCCAACCCTCGTACCCGAAGTGGAAAAGGAACTTCTGCTTAAATCGGGTACATCATTAGGGGTATGGACCCTCTTCATGGACGGAGCCTCGAATGTGAAAGGGTCTGGGCTCGGTATTATTTTGAAACCGCCTACGGGCAATGTTATTAAACAATCAATTAAAATCGCCAAATTGACTAACAACGAGGCCGAATATGAGGCTATGATTGCAGGTCTCGAACTAGCTAAAAGCTTGGGAGCGGAAGTCATTGAAGCTAAATGTGACTCCCTACTGGTAGTTAACCAGGTAAATGGAACCTTCGAAGTTCGAGAGGAAAGGATGCAAAGGTACTTAGAAAATTGCAGGTCACCTTGCACCACTTCAAAGGGTGGACTCTACAACATGTACCTCGAGAACAAAATATTGAGGTCGATGCACTTGCCAATTTAGGGTCATCGGTCGACGAAGATGAGATCAGATCGGGGATTGTCGTCCAACTCTCGAGATCTGTAATCGAGGAAGGGCATGCTGAAACTAATTCTACAAGCTTAACTTGGGACTGGAGAAACAAATACATCGAATACTTGAAGAACGGGAAGCTAGCATCGGATCCCAAAGAATCAAGGACCTTATGGACTAAAGCCACTCGATTCACATTAGACGAAGACGAAACGTTATACATGAGAACGTTCGATGGTCCATTGGTGGTATGCTTGGGACCGGGAGATACTGATTATGTTCTGCAAGAAATCCACGAAGGCACTTGTGGAAACCATTCCGACGTCGAGTCACTAGTTCGAAAGGTCATCAGAGCAGGATATTATTGGGATAGCATGGAAAAAGACTCTAAGGAGTTCGTTCGAAGGTGCGGCAAATGTCAAAGGTTTGCGCCAATGATTCACCAGCCCGGTGAACAACTTCACTCGGTCCTATCCCCATGGCCATTCATGAAAAGGGGAATGGACATCGTCGGTCCTCTACCATCGACCCCAGGTAAATCTAAGTTCATATTATTTATGACTGGCAATTTCTCTAAATGGGTTGAAGCACAGGCCTTCAAAAAAGTTAGAGAAAAAGAAGTGATCAACTTCATATGGGATCATATCGCATGTCGATTCGGAATACCCGCAGAAATAGTATTTGATAATGGCAAGCAGTTTGTCGGCAGCAAAGTAACGAAATTCCTCAAAGATCACAAGATAAAGAGAATAATGTCGACACCGTATCACCCTAGTGGGAACGGGCAAGCCGAATCAACTAACAAGACTATCATCCAAAACTTGAAGAAAAGGCTAAACGAAGCCAAAGGGAAGTGGAGAGAGAAGTTGCCCGAGGTTCTACGGGCGTATCGGACAACATCAAAGTCTAGTATCGGAGCAATTCCGTTCTCCTTAGTATATGGCTCCGAGGCCTTGATACCGGTCGAAGTCGGGGAGCCCATCGCCAGGTTTCGACACGTGACGAAGGAATCGAACCACAAAGCCATGAATACCAGTCTTGAGTTGTTAGATGAAAGAAGAGAAGCGACGTTCGTTCGAATGGCTGCACAAAAGAAGTGTATCAAGAGATATTACAACAAAAGAACCAATCTTCGACACTTCAAAGTCGGGGACTTAGTCTTAAGAAAATTAACCATCAATACTCGAGACCCTACTGAAGGGAAGCTCGGTCCTAACTGGGAAGCACTCTATCAAATCCTCGACATAATCGGAAAAAGATCTTACAAGCTCGGAACAATGAACGGCGAGCCATTGTCGAGTAACTGGAACATATCACTCCTCAAGAGGTACTATTTCTAAGGTATGACTTTCTCTTTTTCATTTTCTTAAATATTCGAAACTAACTTATTGCAGGAATTCGATCCAAGAAATCGAGACCTCAGGTTTTAAAGTATGTGTTGTACATTTTTTCCCTTAGACCGGTTTTAATCTCAATTGGGTTTTTCCGGAGAGGTTTTTAACGAGGCAACAACTATGTGCTACCTGAGGATAATTCAATAGTATCCAAGGATTCTTTGGAATCAACCTCGAATACTGGGGGCATCACCCTCAGATGTTATGTATCAATAGGTCTCGGTAGGAAAATTTTGTAATGGGCCAAATGGTCGAATGAACTGTGTCAATATAGATTATCGAGTCACAACAACAAAACATGTACGCATTGTATAAATAATACAAAGAAGCATTCTCTTTTCTCGAATGAAGTAGAATATCTACTATACGAGTTTACGATTCTGATCTATTGTGCAAAACTAACACTTGTGAAAAATAGCTCAAGGACCAAGTACAAGCATACCGGAACACTCGGGGACTGCGCACTCGAGATATTTAAGTTCAAAATCATATAGACCTCAAAGGGGCACCCTTGATTAAAGGGTAAGTGTAAACACTCAAAAATCCTTTCACATGAGTGGTGATATCCTCCTCAGGGGAAGGAATCACCACCTCTTGTTGCTCCAATTGCAGTCCCTTTTCACTAGCTCGAGATTGTCTTTAGATATGGAGCAAATGTAATGGGACACAGGCTCACACCGACCGGGAATTGAAGGAGGCCTGTCCACTTTAAACTCAGAAGTCAGATCACACAGCCCAGGAACGCACTCCTCAACACGCGGCTCCCCCGGCGTCTTGTCGCCGGTGGGCCTCGAAGAGGAGGCCCCTTCCTTCTGCGACACCGTTTTAGAGGTCTTAGCTATTGATATAAGTGAAGAAAGCAGATGATATAAGTGAAGAAAGCAGATGGTAAGTATAAGCTTGGCGGAGATAGGAAAAAGGCAAGAAGAGATTGAATGTTGAGAGATTTAATCAAAGCAAAGGTAAAGTTTGAAATCAACTGAGGATGTGGTATTTATAGGGTTAAAACGACGGTTCGGTATCACTAGTGGCCGGCCGACGACTGACACATATTGATGGTTTTTTGGGAACTGAACCGACGAGACATTTCGGTCACATCCATTGCTTACGTCATGGAGACGATGTCATGATCGAGGTATCGAGACTCAAATTGTTTCTTAACATTACATTCTAAGAAACGCGAGGACTATCTGTATACGGTTAAAATCGACCATACCCGATTTTACGGGCTCGAGGGTCTGCCTTGAGTGTGAGTCAATGTTAATGCAAGTTCGAGCTCGAAGAACACGAAGACTGAGGGATCAAGATTAGGCTAAATCGGCACCAAAGTAATGGAATAACGAGATATCCGCAATCGACCACCAATCTCAGCGAGAATCTCGTGATTGGCAGAGCCATTAACGGTTACTGATATCAATCATGTATTTTGCTTCCAAAATTAGAGTTATACCTTATTTAGGATTCCTCTATTATATAAAGAGAAACCCTGCTCATTTGTAAAGTATTATCACATAAGCATTCACTGAGAAATACAAACATTCAGCTCTTTTACTCGCTCTTAATTCTCTATTGCTCTTATTGTCCATTTTGTTCATATTGTTCTTATTATTCTTGTAATTCTTAACGTTTAATCTCGAGTCTATTCCAAGTCGAGGTCTATAACTCGCGATTACACCGGTTTGATCTATTTCAATCGTTTAATTCATTTATTTATTTAGCTATTTATCAATTGGTATTAAATTAGATCACGTATCTTTATAACCCCATTACAAATTTAATTGTTACTCGTATTTCGAGGGAGACAATTACAAGACACTATTTATTCTCTAGTGGACGATGGTTCGTACATAATAAGCAGTTAGATACCGTATCTCTTTTTCCTAGGTCACTTGTTATATACGGGCATAAGAATTAACTTTCTATACCCCTGTTTCTTTTTACTTCTTTTCCTTCACTGTGTAGAAGATCTATAAAAATCAACGTTAAATTGCTAATCTCATATTTCAATAAAGTTTAAATTCTAGTTTCGCCTCTGCTTTCAGAATGGATTAAATGTGAATCGGATATCCATATTACTTATTTGTCAAGTTTTTGTTTTTTGACTTTCACCCGCTTTAGGATCCGATTAATCCGAATTTGCATCGAAAGTGCTCCCTACTGTAGCTCGATTCCCTACCAAGATTTGTAATTTATATATAGTGTCAGTATAATTTTTTTTAACACTATCAATATGTTATAACACGTCATTGCAGTTAAATTGTCTTATATATTTTCCAACATACTAATTTTACACTTTATGAAAAATGACTTGTAATTAACTTTTAGGTGATCTAATGTTGTATAGAAATTAAACTCAATAAAAGAAGGACGGAGGGAAATAATAAAAACAATTAAGAAAAGACATACTCAACGAAAGTAGTTGTGAGAATGCTCAACGATTCATTAATAACCTCATAACAATTGAAAAGTTACAAAGGCCAAGGCCAAGGTTGCCTGTTACATCAGATATATATAGAGCTCTTATTTGCCTTTCTCACGTCTTATTCTGTAAAATAACACTAGCTTTGTCCTACTTGCTATAACCTCTCCAAATCAATTTGGTCTTACATGCGAATCCTGCAAATTGACATACCGCAGCACAGACTAAATGTAAGTACATTCGGATAAAAGAGTACGAATTAAAATTGACAAATACTTCTGCTAATTGCAAGATAATTCCTTCATAAGTTATTCAGGAAGAAGATTATACTCACGTTTCACAGTTGGTGTTGATGGAGACAGGGAAGCCAACTTTAATCTTGCAAGCAGTGGGGAGTTGGCTAAGGAATCTATCTTGAACCCCAGCAAAGTTCTTGACACCAGCTTTAAGGCATCTGCAAATAGCCTTCTTATCATCAACAGACTTCACACTTTGTGCCAACTGTTGCAGTCCACTGCAACATGGTGCCGACGGCTTTGCATCCTTCCCTGTGGCGAAGGAGATGCAGGCCGCAGCCTTCATGCACACAGTGCCACAGGAAATGGCTGCTTCGTTTATATGAGCAAGAATAAAGAGGACGGAAAGGCACAGAGCAACTGAGTAGCAAACGTTCTTCATGGTTTGTTTGGAAAGATAGAGTGGTGGTGATTGGAATATAATTACACAAGTTTGGATTTATAACCGTTTGGTTTGCACTTGAAGTCAGTGGGTGTGATGACCCAAAAGGTCATCCTGAGTAATTCTAGCTAAATCTGTGTTCCGAGGCCTCGA